>JABUQX010022961.1:47500-50000 GCA_015478945.1 Trachelipus rathkii
CGTTAAACTTTCAATTGATTGTTGTGTTTGTCAACCCATTCCAAGTTCGGAATGCCGAATGAAACCTTTAAAACAATGATAGTAATCTCCATAATCAATAGTAATCTCCATAATTGATAGTAATCCCATAATAAATGAGTTTCCTACTTTTAAAGCAATTGAGAATATTTTTTATCTCATAATAACAGTTTCAAAGCTTTCCTTCCATTAAACTCAATAATACATTCGTAAAAACAAAACGTTTAATAATAATCCCTCAATTCTGTTGCTAATAAGGCACAAAATATTGGGAAAATTTTGTAAATAGACGTCAAATATAATTTTTATCAGTAATCTTTCTTTTAAACCTGTCATCAACGCCTGTTCATTTAAGAATATGCTGACATCATCAAATCTCTTGCGTAAATTTAACTTCAAACATATCTTATTCATTTTTAAGGGAATCCTTTTCTTAAACTCACTTTGTATTTTTGTAGAGAAAAACAAAACAAAATTAAAAGCTCTTCAACCTCATCCCACTCGTTTTCCATTACAAAATATTCAATGATGTCAATGCTTTTAAAAAGTAAAATTTCCCTGCGTCTTTTTATCTCATTCTCAGACATAGGAAACACACTAAAAAGTTTTTAATATCGACTAATATAGTATTTCTTTTTCAGAAATATGAATATACGCATTAAGTTTTTCTTGCAAAGCGGTTCATCTGGGCAAATTTTTGACTCTCTTTTGCCATTTACAATATAAAAAAAAAACACAAGCGGAAATTACATTTCTTTGTTGATTAAACACAGGTTTTTAAAGTCCATCACTTCCGTCTCTGTCAATTCTACCCATTGAAGAAATTCATCAATTTGATATAGTTGTCTTTTCACAACAAACCTATTATAGGCTCTAATCGCTCCATCACTAAATGCAAGTTGTCTTTTAAAATCTTTGCATTCTTCTTCAGAGAGAGCGCACCATTTAACAAATTTTTTAAGCAAACTTAAACCTTTGTTAAAAATAGTGTCCCCCATAAGGCGAATACTTTCAAACGCCAAATCTTTTTTAAACTTTACGATTTCGATTTCTGAAGAAAACACCCACTTTAAAAATAAATTAATTTTTTCAAAATCTTCGTCTTCCAATTCATATTCATAAAAATCTGCAAATTTTTTCACATCTGAAACGAAACTTTCTTTAAAATTTCTAATTTCGTCTGAAGACAGACTCCATTCCAAAAATTCATCAATACATTTTAAATAGTCGAAGCTTAAGTAACGAAAACTCCATGGTTTCACATAATCATCTAAAAATAAACTTTGCTGCCATTCTTTAATCTCCTCGGCACACAAAGCCCAATTCAGAATATTTTGAACCTCTTTCAACTTATTGTCTTCAATTAAGTACCATAGTACTTCCTTTGCATATTTATCATTAAACAGTCCCTTTTTGAAACTTGTAATTCTTTCCTTCGGTACACAAAGATCAATAAAAAATTCAAGTCTTCTTAGATCACACGCATTAAACGCTATTCCACCTATTTGATTCCCTCTATTTCTCACAAAAGCTGATTTCTCTTCTAAGGTTGCACTTTCAAAAATCAGTCGTAAAATTTTTTCATCTTTAATGGTAAATGAATATTTAAAAAGATCACATATTACCGACGATCTACCTAACCATTCTAAATTTGATTCAAATCTCCAATAATCATCCTGCTCTTCCTCAGTAAGCAATTCAAAATCATTATCTAAATTTATAATTTCATAAAGAAAAAAAAATCTTTTTAAAGATGAAGGACTTTGCATCCAAAAGTCTCTCAAAATGTTATGATAATCACATAATTTACTACTAGATGATTTAATCTTCACCAAACCCACTATCCTTTTGAACAGCAAACAAAACAAATTTCTCGGCAATATATCCAAATATCGATTCACTGTGTCCATAAAAAAGTTTTGATAAGGCCAACTTAATAAATGAAGCAATACCAAATACAACATATCTCGCTGGAAGAATACTCTTAACTGCTTCTCATTTAAACGACGAAGCAAAAATATTACTATTTCAATATAAGGCTGAACTGGTAAATTTATCTGTAGGGGAAAATAATTAGGCGTTGAACCATATTGAGTATGCTCAAAACCTTCCATATCACTTATAAAGTACATCAAATTATTTCCGCAAAAAATCAAAGCCTCCTTTATTTCTAACTCATCTAGCTCTTCAAAGCAGTTTTTAAATGACACATCCTTTACTAAAGATTTTTTACTCATAAAAGACTTCTTAATTTTGCATAATGCAAAACTGTTCCTTTCTTCCATTATAATTTGGAGTTCTCCCAACAAAGAGTGGGACCATAAATCGACCATCTCATTGTTCCCACCGATACCTAAACCATGTTTATATACTCCATTTTCAATCTTTGGTCTCTCGTCTTCTGATAGTTGCTCCCACAAACCAGGAATGGAATCAGAAAAACAGTAATAACAAGCCAAACAAAATTTAAGGGATGGGCTTA
>JABUQX010022962.1:0-20000 GCA_015478945.1 Trachelipus rathkii
GAGAGATTATTGTGAATTGGTGTACAACATGCGGTTTACATTTAATAACTAACTAAAAACGCCGCCACTTTGGCTCGTCAGAATATACTTATGACTGCCCCAAAACAATCCATATCACCTAATCCCACAATCTTAATACATATAAAAATGTTTGCAAGTGCAGTCACCCTCACAAACTCCTGCGGAACCATTCAACAAAATTTTAAACACTATTAAGACATGGATCAAGGTTAACGTCTTCCTACATTTGTTATTGTGTCCCCTAGAAAACTTGTACGTGTAAAATATTTTATACTTGCTATCATAGTTTCCTATGACTGGCCGGAGATCATTTGAAGGGAACATAATCGGCATTATGCGGAGCGAGATTTGGCTGTTGAGCGAGAGGAGGGGCGATCGAGAGCGTGGTGGAGTTGTTTGGGCAGCGAGCTTGACCTCACTAAGTTTCAGGTTATAAAAACAACAATTCACGCATCTAAGGTTACTTTTGCTGAAGAAGGAGGTAGGTAGAACTTAAACCGCTAGGAACAAGATAATAATGTCACAACGTCCAGCAGGAAGTTACAAAGTTAAAGATTAACTGTTTAATCTTTCATTATAAAATATGTATTTTCTCTATTTTACTATATTCAGCACCATCACTGTTTCGAGAGTAAATAAAAACAATAATTCACGCATACTAAGGTTATTTTTCCTGAAGAAGGAGGTAAGTAGCATAAACCGCAAAGTAACCAAAGCATTGATGTCCGTAGGGAAAAAGTTACAACAGTTGAAAGATTACAGTTAATCTTTCATTTCAGATATGTTTTCTCTTTTAACTATATTAAGGACCTCACTAGTTTCAGGTAAGAAAAAACAATAATTCACGCATCTAAAGGTAACTTTATCTGAGGAAGGAGGTGGATAGCACTAAACGCAAAGAAAACCAACACTTGATGTTCGTCAGGGAAATAGATTACAAACAGTTGAAAGATTACTGTTAATCTTCAATTCAGATATGTTTTCTTTCTTTTTACTATATTCCAGGACCTCAACTAGTTTGCAAGGGTAAAAAAAAACAAATAATTCACGCATCTAAGGTTACTTTCCTGAAGAAGGAGGTAGGTAGCACTAAACCGCAAAGGAGCCCAAGCATTGTTGTCGCGTAGGGAAAATAGTTAAACAGTTGAAAGATTAACTGTTATTCCTTTCATTTTCAGTTATGTTTTCTCTTTTACTTTTTCAGCACCTCACTAGTTTCAGGTAATAAAAACAAAAAATCACGCATTAAGGTTACTTTTCCTGAAGAAGGAGGTAGGTAGCACTAACGCAAAAGGAACCAAAGCATTGATGTACGTAGGGAAATAGTTACAACAGTTAAAGATTCTGTTATCTTTCTATTCAGATATGTTTTCTCTTTTTAACCATATTCAGGACCTCACTAGCTTCAAGGTAATAAAAACAATAATTCACGCATCTAAGGTTACTTTTCCTGAAGAAGGAGGTAGGTAGCACTAAACCGCAAAGGAACCAAAGCATTGATGTCCGTAGGGAAATAGTTACAACAGTTGAAAGATTACTGTTATTCTTTCATTTCAGCTATGTTTTCTCTTTTTACTATTATTCAGACCTCACTAGTTTCAGGTAAAAAAACAATAATTACGGATCTAAGGTTACTTTTCCTGAAAGAAACAGGTAGGTAGCACTAAAATGGCAAGGAACCAAAGAATTTATGGTCGGAGGGATTAGTTCCACAGTTAAAAGATTATGTTATTTTTATTTCAGATATGTTTTATTTTTTTTACTATACTCAGGACCTCACTAGTTTCAGGTAATAAAAACAATAATTCACGCATCTAAGGTTACTTTTCCTGAAGAAGGAGGTAGGTAGCACTAAACCGCAAAGGAACCAAAGCATTGATGTCCGTAGGGAAATAGTTATAACAGTTGAAAGATTACTGTTAATATTCCATTTTTATTAGTTTTTTTTTACTTTTTACCTATCTTCAGCTACCTACTATTTTCAGGTAATAAAAACAATAATTCACGAACTTAAGGTTACTTTTCCTGAGCAAAAGGTGGGCACACTAATCGGAAAAAGAACCAAAGCATTGATGTCCGTAGGGAAATAGTTATAACAGTTGAAAGATTACTGTTAATACTCCATTTCCAGTTAGTTTTTTTTCTTTTACCTATATTCAGGACCTCACTAGTTTCAGGTAATAAAAACAATAATTCACGCAACTAAGGTTACTGTTCCTGAAGAAGGAGGTAGGTAGCACTAAACCGCAAAGGAACCAAAGCATTGATGTCCGTAGGGAAATAGTTATGTAAATTGTAAATTAACTGTTAAACACATTTTTTAACAAACAATCTGTAAAACTATATTCAGAACCTCGCTAGTTTCCGGTAATAAAAACAATAACCACGCAACTAAGGTTACTTTTCCTGAAGAAGAGGTAAGGCTAGCACTAAACCGCAACAGGAACCAAAGCATGATTCCTCAGGCGGAAGATTGTTTTATAACAGTTCGAAAGATACTGTTTAATATCCATTTACAGTGTTTTTTTTTCTCTTACCTATATTTAGGACCGTCACTAGTTTCAGGTAATAAAAACAATAATTTCATTTCAGATATGTTTTGTTCTGAGAAGGACTTAAGGTAGCACTAAACCACAAAGAGCAAGCATTGTGTCCTAGGAAAATAGTTAACACAGTTTAAAAGATTATTGTTATTCTTCTCAATTTCAGTTATGTTTTCTCTTTATACTATATTCAGAACTCACTAGTTTCAGGTATAAAAACAATAATTCACGCAATAAGGTTACTTTTCCTGAAGAGGAGGAGGTAAGCACTAAACCGCAAAGTAACCAAAAGCATTGATGTCCGTAGGCATAATTAGTTACAACAGTTGAAAGATTACTGTTCATCTTTCATTTCAGTTTGTTTTCTCTTTTTACTATAGCTTTCAGCAACTCACTAGTTTCAGGTAATAAAAACAATAATTCACCCATCTAAGGTTATCTTTCCTGAAGAAGGAGGTAGTTAGCACTAAAACGCAAAGGAACAAAAGCATTGATGTCCGTAGGGAAATATTACAAACAGTTGAAAAGATTTACTGTTATTCTTTCATTTCAGTTATGTTTTCTCTTTTTACAATTCACGGACGCTCACTATTTAGGTAATAAAACAATAATCAACGCAACTAAGGTTCTGTTCTGAAAGACTGAGGTAGGTAGTAACTAAATCGCAAAGAACCAAGTTAATGTCCGTAGGGAAATAGTATAACAGTTGAAAGATTACTGGTAATCTCCATTTCCAGTTAGTTTTTTTCTTTTCTATATTCAGGACCTCAACTAGTTTCAGGTAATAAAAAATAATTCCGCATCTAAGGTTACTTGTTTTCCTGAAGAAAGAAAGGTAGGTAGCACTAAATCGGAAATGTACCAAAGCATTGATGTTCGTAGGGAAATAGTTACAACAGTTCAAAGATTACTGTTAATCTTTCATTTCAGATATGTTTTCTCTTTTTACTATATTCAGCACCTCACTAGTTTCAGGTAATAAAAACAATAATTCACGCATCTAAGGTAACTTTTCCTGAAGAAGGAGGTAGGTAGCACTAAACCGCAAAGGAACCAAAGCATTGATGTCCGTAGGGAAATAGTTACAACAGTTGAAAGATTACTGTTCAATCTTTTCATTTCAGTTATGTTTTCTCTTTTTACTATATTCAGGACTCACTAGTTTCAGGCAATAAAAACAATAATTCACGCATCTAAGGTTATTTTTCCTGAAGAAGGAGGTGGGTAGCACTAAACCGCAAAGGAACCAAAGCATTGATGTCCGTAGGGAAATAGTTATATCAGTTGAAAGATTACTCCTAATACTCCCTTTCCAGTTAGGTTTTTTCTTTTACCTATATTCAGGACCTCCCTAGTTTCTGGTAATAAAAACAACAATTCACGTATCTGAGGGTACTGTTCCTGAAGAAGGAGGTAAGTAGCACTAAACCCCAAAGGAACCAAAGCATTGATGTCCGTAGGGAATAGTTATACAGTTGAAGATTACGCTCAATACCCTTTCCAGTTTTGTTTTTTTCTTTTAACCTATATTCAGACCCCCTAGTATTCTGGTAATCAAAAACAACAATATCACGTATCTGATTGTACTTCATTATCCTGAAGAAGGAAGAAGGTAGCACTAAATCGCCAATGAACCAAAGCATTGATGTCCTTAGTGAAATAGTTACAATAATTTAAAGATTACTGTTCATCTTTCATTTCAGTTATGCACCTGATACAGAAAAGTAGTAGAAGAACATGACACAAGTCGAATTGAAAGCCCCTTTAGTTCATATCTATTGGTAAGAACTCGTCGCAGTCAGAAAATCAACCCTAGGGCTTCACGGGACCGCGACGGACCATCACTATGGCTTCTCGTCCAGATGCTGGGGTTCCCATCCTTGGCCCAGCGCTGGACTACCACCATCCCCCTATACAAACCCCCATTCACTCCTATTAGTGCATACACTCCTTCAGCTCTTCAAAACCTCACAATCTCTTACTCAGGCAATCCCTCTTACTGATTCAATCCACTTTTCTTCAGTCTTTTAGCAGGCCGATTCCCAACACACACACCACGATACATCCGCTTAACCAACGCCGACTGTCACTTCATCTTTCCACATACAAAAACCATCTTAACGTACTTTCAATTTATTCTGCATCATTTACCACCTTTCCTTCAGCAAAACCACATAACTCCTTTCTACGTTCATATCCTCATTTTATCTATTCTTTTCAGCACCTATACACGCCCCTAAGATTGCCCATCTGAATACACTGAACTTTAGATATATACTCTCTTTTTCCAGACCCTAGTTTCACTACTATACATTTACACAGGTAACAACAAACCTCATGTAAGACCCCTAGCGCACTCAAGACTTGTCCTTTACATCCACCAATGATCATAACATTTTCCACCAACACTTATCTAGGCCATTCACACTTTCTACTACAACTCTGCATCATCCGTTCTCCCTTTTCATCAACATATATCTAAATATTTAAAAACTCAGACACTTTTTCCAGCGGCTCACCATCTAACATAACTTTCCAACACCGAAGGAATTGTCTTCACTCACACCAACAACCTTCCTATATATACGTTTACTTTCAAACCCTCTTTTTACACACCTCCAAATCCCTTAATCAATCCTCTCAAACTCTTTCAGATTAAACACCACACAAAACCAAATCATCCGCATCATAATAGGTATTGCACCCTCCACGGGACCACCCACCACCATTCTCCATCATTCTAACACCATTTCCTGCCACCCCCATCTCTAATTCTTTCATAACTCCTTCCATATACAATTGAATAACCAAGGAGACATAACACTCCCATCCACCCAGACATTACTCAAAGCCTATTAATCATTAAACACATCATATTCCACAACTTATATTATTGACAACACATGCTTCACTATCGTCATACATATTTGCTCCAATCAGAAGTCCACCACCAACACAATATATCACTAACACCTGCCATAGAGCTTCTTTATCATACGCCTGCTTCAAATCAATAAAACCTAAATAAAATTTATTCTTCTTCACCATCATTTTTTCATCATTTGTTTCAATGTAAAGATTCTGATCCACACATTCTCTACCTCCTAAAAGCACCTTGTTCTTCACATCAGTCCTTCAGTCAACTCGACGCATCTTTCGACCAAAATACTAACATATATCTTGCCTACAACACTCAATTCACTAATTCCCCAATAATTTCTACAGTTCCCCTTATCTCCCTTACCTTTATATAAGGGTACTAATTACTGCTCTCCTTCAGTCCTAGAACTAACTCTCCATTAAACGTCTTTGTTTAACACCAAATTCCAAATTCATCAATAACATCTCGCTCAGTTCTTGATCAGATTTCCCAAGTAACTTCTCATCTATACTTGCCGGTAAACTTAACGCCATTCTTCAAACTTCATCAGGCGAAATCCCTCTACTCCTCTCCTACTCTCTTACTATTCATGCGCTTTCCTCGTATATGAGCAAAATATATCTTCCACACACATACACTATCAATCTTCATTACTACCGAAAAATGTTATCAACAGATTTTGAGTGCTTCATCTCACACTCACCTCACATCATCTTCATCAGTCTAGCGAAAGCACCATCAACCTACTGCATTATTTTAAAGCAAAATTAATCTTTAAACTTCTCATTCTTATCCTTACTCGCGTTTCACTTCCCAGAACAAGTTGCTATCTCCCTTTTAAGTCCCATTCATCCATACTTACCAAACGTGTTTATTTTACCTCTCCTTTTCCTTAAATAACAATATGCACATATTAGTATTTTTTTCCTCTCTTTTTAATATTCCAAATATTAACTCTTGAATATTCAATCTTGAATATTACTGCATTTCAAGAACGGTTCTTAATATTACTCTTTAAACTATTAAACTCTTGTATACTCTTCATTACACACTCATTGTTAACATTCTTACTATACCTACTTTAGCATATCCACAAGCTTCCTTTGTGCTGCTAAGAACGTTTCCTTCACATTTGCTTCCAGATTCGTCCCTCAACGTTTTCACAACTTCTGTTCACCAACTCAACATATCTTTACCTTGCGAGCGCTCTTAAATGCTAATCCGTATTACCTTGTTCTATTAGCCTCTCACTCTTAATTCTACGCACTTCATTTCATATCACTTTCCTCTCCATCCAAGCCCCCACTAAACCATTAATTTTAACAAAACGGAAAAAAAAACATATGATCCGATAAATCCATTCTAGCCACCCGTGACACTCCGATTAAACATCCCTATCATCTCCTACACTTCCATACTTCAATATCTACTTCTTCAACAACACAAAATCAATCATACTTTTCACTTCGATACCATATCTACCTATGCCAACTCTAGTATATTATGCAATACTCTTGTGTTTAAGGAAAGTATTCAACTTTCAACCCAACATGATGAATTGATGACTGTTCAATACCATTGTCATTTTCTCCCCACACCCCAAAATCACCTGTTATACCCTCTCTTTCTTGATCACCTATCCAATCATTTAGGTTACCTAGCATAATCAATATGTACCTCCTGCTCACTCCATCAAACGTATTCAGAATACTATCCCAGGAAATCGCAACTCTCTTCTTAAATAATACCCTCACATGGAACACAACCACCACTATCTTTTCACGTTTTTCAAACTTAAATGTAACGACATTACACTTCTAGTGCTCACACACCCAAAGTCTAACATGGCTCTGTACCACAAGTCACTCATCAGAATTCCACACCAGCAACAACACACATTTCACATCACATTACTCATTTTAACTGTTTCCTTTCATCTTTGTTTCAGTCAGAGCGACCATATCAAATTTGCCCTTTCTAAATACATCCATCACTCTCTCCTCTTCTCCTCACATTTATTCCGGTCTGACATTCCCATGTGGCCATACGATATCATACATCTTTTTTGCCAAAAGTAGAATGCCCATTTGCGGCGATCACGACCATCTCCAAGGCATGCATTAGCATTCCCGGCAAAACATAATTGGTGGTTGCCAACAATCCCAACTACCACCGTCTCTTTGTCGCCTTCTACGACATGCAGGACATACGATGTGGGCAATTCTTTCTCACCCACGCAGAGGGATATGAGGGATAGGTATGTCTGTAAGATGTTGTCTAGAATAGAGATGTGGATATAAGTAACGTAATCAATATATATATATATAATATACTATATAATATATATTATATATCATATATACTAACTATATCACTATATTATATATATACTACTCATTATATATATATATAAAATTATATATATATATATATATATTATATATATACTATATATATATAATATATATATATCTATTATATTATAATTCACATATGTTATATATATATACCTATATCTACCTATAAATAATATATATTACCCACTATAGCCTCAATATACCACTATATATATATACTTACTATATATACTTATATAAACTTATATACTATATATATATATAGCTATATCCCTTTTATATCATATATATATATAATAACTAATACATATAATAACTATATACTATATACTACCTATCATAATATACTATATATAATATATATAATATGGTAAAACGTTTAACCTTAAACAGCCCACACGCGAACAAGGGAGCATCGGGATCAAAAAAATTTTTCACCAGGTGCCTTATGAATAAATAAATAGACGTTTTAGGTGGCGGGGGGGGGGGGGGGCGGCGCGGGGGAGCCAGCCGAAATAAAAAAAAAAAAAACAAAAAACCAATTCATCTCAAAAACTACAATAAGTACGCGAAAAGGAATACATTTTTGGAATCCTGGTAAAATATTTTAGTAAGGAAATGTAATTAAAGAATACCCAGAGTATACCGACGATGGCAGGAGTAGGGGTTCTCTCGGCTTCCGGGACTACGGGAGGACTATTTCCCCCCCTCCGGGGAGGGTTCTCCCGGAACCCCACTCTGTGGTATTCTAAGGGTGTCGCGGGGTTCTCCGCGCCCCTCCCACTACGGGGTCATGCGAAAACGTCCCCCCTTGTTGTTTCCCGTCGGCTCTAGCCCCCTACTTGGCCGTGTAATAACTCTCTTCAAATATATATATACATCTGGTCCAAGAAAAACGTAAAAAAAAAAACAAAAAAAAAAAAAAAAAAAAATTCATTTCGACCCTAGAAACATCTTATTTATGTATCATAGATGCTACCTGTGAAAATTCGTTTTTTGATCGAGCTCACCGTTCCCTATTACGTATTTACTTGGTTATATCCTATTATAATATATATTATATATATATATATCATATATATAAATATAAATATATATATATATTATACTATATATATAACTATAATATTATATATATATATCATACTATATATATATATAATATATTATATATATCTATATCTATATATACTGTTATCCCTAACTATAATATAATAATATATTATTATATATATGAACAAATTGTCATTGTGCAATAGCAAAAATACCATACTCTTTCTTTTAATAACAGGACACAGATATTGATAAACACTGTTTATAATTTAGGAAAACCAGCATTACAACACTATAAGAATATTAATTTAATTATTTAACAAATTCCCATAATAATAATAAAATTCCCATGTAGTAATGTGAACTATCCCAATTTATAATATATTTCTTTTATAATGTTTATGTATTTTTTTCAATAGCAAGTACACGGAATAAGATCCGCAAAAACATCCGAAACAAGGGCTATATAAACGCAGGGTCCAGCTTCCGCAGTCATTATTAATACAACCGCTCTGAAAGAACAAAAACATTTAAGCGAAACAATATGTTTAAATTTTGAAGGTGATTAATAATCTAGACCTAGTCGAAACTCTCGCCAAACTCTAGCAAAACTGTAAGTATCAAAAAGCGTAATTGCATTCTGATGATTAACTAACTTCATATTTATATTCAACCAAATACATACTTAATAACTAAATATTTTATTAATTATTTAATTAAATCTTAGATCAGTTATGCCAAAAAGATTATTCATTTAAAACTGGGATAAATTAGTTTTTTTTTATTTTTGACAATATCTTGAACTCACATTTTAAAGAATTATTTATTAAAATTAAATTGGAATCTTTTATTCAATTAATTAAAAATTAAATAATTATTTACAAAATGTTAAGAAATTTTGGATATTTTATTCAATTGATAAAAATAAAATTTAATTCAAATCTCTAGCCAATCGAATCTAAAAACCAAATTTAACTTTTTCACTTCACTGTTTAATTTTTTTTTATTATTATTAAGTTGTAATAAGTAATTAATATTATCATGAATAATCAATAATACATAATAATAATAAATCAATAAATAATAAATAATAATAAAAAATAATAATAATATAAATCAATAATAATAATAATAATAATAATAATATAATAATGGAATGCATCATCTATGGATATGTATATATTCTTTACATACATAAACAATTACTCACACAGTAACATATATATATATATATATATATATATATATATATATATATAATACTAACTATATATATACTATATATACTATATATAATATATATACTATATATTATATATACCTACCACATATTATACACTATATATACACACTCAATCGATAGACATTAAATTACCATTGTTATATATATATATATATATAATATATATATATATATAATATATATATATACATCATTAAATATACAAATATATAAAATATATATATATAATATATATATATATATATATATATATATATATATATATATATATATATATATGCTAGTGTATATTTAGATATACATGTGTATAGTATATATATATATATATATATTATATATATATATATATAATATTATATATATATATATATATTATTATATATATTAATATATATATATATATAATATATATATATATTATATATAATAATATATTATTATATACGGTATATATATATATATATATATAATATATATTTATATATATATATATATATATATATATATATTATATATATATATAATATAATATATATATATATATATATATACGGTAAATATATATATATATATATATATATATATATATATATATATATATATATATATATATATATATATATATATATATATATATATATATATATATATATATATATATATATATATATATATATATAAAAGTGTTTTATTATGTGAATCAAAAATTTTGTAATATATATATATAATTTCAGAAAATACATTTTTAAAGTTAGTTCTAAATTTCTGGGACGTCTGTTTGGAGTCTGTTTAACGTCTGTTAAACGTCTGTTTATGACGTCTGTTTGACGTCTTTTGAAACGTCTTTTGTCTAGTTTATTCAGAAGTCCATTGTCTAGTCTATTTATATATATTAAATTTGACAATTGATAAAAACGCTTGAAAGAAAACAATTATTATAATAGTAATCATTTTGTCCCGATCATAGACAGTTCAGTTTCCTAAACATTGTAAAAATTATTTATAAATAACTCCAGTGAAAATTTCTAATAATAATAATATGTACTTATAATTATTTATAAACGATTCTTGATTCAAATATACCATTGTGAATAGAAATAGTTTTAAGGAATAAAAACGTAGAAAATAACTCTCTCTCCTTAAACCTATTGACAAATAGAGAAGCGAAACCCAGGAAAACAAGTATTAATAGAGTAACTTGTTTTTGTATTCTTTGCTAAGTGTGACGGGTTGCTTAGGCCTAACTGTCGCTCATCTAATGAACCCAAATATATAGGAAGATAATTCCGAACACAATAAAAAGTCTTCTCTATAAAACTCTATAGAGAGTATCATAAGATTTTATTGAATTAGAAAAGTCAGAGTCGAAACAAGGAAAAGAAAGTTTTAAAATTTTAATCTCTGAATCATTTAATAAGGCCAAGCAATAATTAGCTAGTAGCGCTGCCCGGCACAAGACATGGCGCCCGAACAGGGACATGAACTTGATATCCAGGCATAAGTAGAAGAAACTGAAAAATCCAAGATAAAAAAGCAGAAGAAAATTATATAAAATTCAAGCAATTAGTCATACTAATCGATAAAGTAATATTGATTTCGGAAAAGAAAATCATTTTAAGTGAAAAAATTTTTTTGTGTGTGTGTGAAATAAATACTCGGCGTTAGAACTAACGTAAGAATAATAAAAACTGCCTGATAAAAACTCCGCTCTACAGTCCGAAAATTTATCACCAGAGCGTCCAGAAAAACGGAAGCCGAAGACACACCGAAACATATTACAGCAGAAAACCATAAAAACACGTTACCTCAGGTTAAGCTCTTAAATAATTAAAAGTCGATTAATATTTTCTTAACATATCCTAATAACGTTCCAAAAAAGCTCTGATCTCATCATTACGTAATATATCTTTTCATAACACACCACTGATGAGAAATACAAAAACGGCTCATCTATATATAATATTTTCTTTTCTATTAAATATTTCTCAAATTATATTAAAATCTATTTTTGTCTACTCTTCTAAATATTTTAAAAAACTTCAACATCCATTTATAAACGCGCGCGATAAAATATTTTTTACCACTAATTAAAACCCCCCATACAGAAGTTTAAAAAAAAAAAAAAAATCAATTCTGAAAAAAATAATTTTTTTTCTTTAATATATATAATAGCATATCATAAAATTCACTTTTCCTCTTACATATAGCTAATATAATATATATATATATATATATATAATATATTATAATATATATATATATACCATCTTTATAAAATTGGCTTCATATATTTATACTAAGATTTGAGATGAACTTGAATTACTTTAGCAAGATAGTCACTTTTCTTAAGAAATTGCAGTTAAATTCTCAACAGGAAACACACATCTGTCCATTTTCCCATAATTAATCTAAAGAGAAGAATATTACTTTATTTGTTGTATATATAAAGACATATTATATATATATCTATATATAATATATAAATTTATAGAGATAACCTTTACAATCTCTATCATATATATATATATATATATATATATTATAATTATGTGTGTATAGGTAGTGTACATGTGTGTTAAATACACGTATAACACATGTGCATAAAAATACATATATGTTGTAGGTGCTATTTAAATACTTTAAATTTTTTTTTGTTTATATATATATATATATATATATATATATATATATATATATATATTTATTTTATATATAATTTTATATATATTATTATTATATATATATATATATATAATATATAATATATATATATATATATATATAATATATATATATGATTATTTTTTTTTTTCTGTGTGTATATGTGTGTAAAGGTAGAGTGAAAGGTGAGAATACCGTAAGGCAAGGACCAGTCACCCCCTGCAATTCTAGGTACCACACAAAACACACATAACACAATCCAACATCATATATTACAAGGGAGCAGGATAAATAAATAAAAAAATGGCTATGAGTAAATATAATAAAAGTTTTGAAAAGGAAAGAATCAAGATGTCCCACTGGTGTGATGATTTTTTAAAGTTGAATAAGAGGGAAAAGGGGAATATAATAGATATTTTGACGAAGGCTAGGCTGAAAAAAATGAGAGAAGAAGAGGAGTATGATGATAGGAGAAAGAGAGAGAGAGACATAGAGAAGGAGAGAAATGAAAAATATATCGGAAGGAGCAGGAGTAGAGCAGAACAAAAAGGGCAGTATAAAAAGACCATCCATATGCCATCTAGGTCAGAAGAGGACCTAGGTTATGGCAGAAGTCGATATGGAAGACCTTATAATAGAGAATTTTTGAACTCCGACCCCTACGGTCGTGGAGATATAAGTTATAGGGATAGTTGTAGAGGTCATTTAAATCCCCAAGGTCGATACAGACAAGATTGGTCGTCTAGCATAGACGAAGACTATGAACCCATAGATAGAAGATGGGGAGATAGGGAACGTTGGCCCCAAGGAGGTCAATACCATTATCGATACCCGTTATATGGAAGAAATAGGGAGAATAATCCCAAGGTCAAATTCAAATACCTAGATACAGATTCTGTTTCGTCTAGTGACGAAGAGTGTGAGTTCCCCGAAGGGGAAGGTAAAGAAGTATCTCGCATTTCGCAGGCAAAGTATACCTACGAAGATTTTCTCTCGTCAAAAACAGAAGAGTCTGAGTCATACAAAGAAGAAAGAGACAAAGTATCCCACGTTTCGCGTGAAAGAATCAGGTTCAATAAAAAAGAAGAGCGCGAAAACCACTATAATGAAGAGTCGGGAGAGGATGAAGAAAGTCCCATAAGAATCAGTGGCGAAGAGTTAGAAACAAGTTACTCTTCATCGTCACCTGCGTATGACCCTATGACCGACGGTCCCCACTGCGTGAGACCAACAGAAACAGAGTCCTCACTGAATGAAGAGGAAGAAGAGCGGTTGAAAAGGATACTGTACTCTTCATGTAACTCTTCACCAGATTGTAAGTTCATCTCAGTTTCTTTCTCGGCAAAGAGAAGGGATAGCCCAATGCCAGTCAGGAGGAAAACTGAGAAATTTAGTAAAAATAAGGAAGAGTTAGTTGCAGGTAAAGCTCGTAATGAAAAGTTAGACGAGTCTGTGCCCACTGCGAAGGACAGCAGTCCGGCAGGTAGAGGCAGTACAAAAGGTGAAGGTACTTTCTAAAAGTATCATAACATGCATGGAGGTCAATAGCTATTTAAGATCTCTACATGCATAATTATAGTTAATAATATATTTTTTTGTTTTAAAAGATAAATTTTCAACCACATATATATATTATATATATATATATAATATTATATATATATATAATATATATATATATATATATATATTATATATTATATATATATATATTATATATATATATATATAATATACGATATATGATTGTATGTGCTTAGGTGCGTGTGTTAGGTGTTCTGTACACTAATAATTATGTAGATGTAAGTTTATGCATACAAATCAATCTTAATATGTTACAATAACATAAATAACACACACCAACAAATTTTAATAACTAAATCTTACATTGCTTCTTGCTTCGATTTTTGCAAAGTAAATTAATAGATTAATAGCTTTATCAAATCGAAATATCCGGTCTGATTACTATAGCGAAGTATTTGGAACAAAAATTTTATATATATATATATATAATATATATACCTATATATAATATATATAATATATATATATATTATATATATATATATATATATATAATATATTATTATAGTATTATATATATAATATATATTATATACTATAATGATAATATATATATATATATATATAATATATTATATATTATATATATATGTGTATGTGTAAATGTGTGGTGGTGTGGTGTGCGTTAATATTCTTATTAACACCACATATTATGCCGTAGTAATGCATTTTAACAAATGCGCGAATTGTTTTAGATTTTTTCTCATTTTTTTTATATAGCTTAAAAGGAAATTTTTTTTTGTTGCTCCCTACAAACGGAAGCTACGACGATTATGTTTTTAAGAAACGTAAATACATGCTTGCTCTTTTAAAAGAATTAATATTTTTTATATTAAGACAACAGAAAGACTATTTTTTTTCTCACAATTTCATATTTTACAGATAATTTATATATTATATATATATACTATTATATTATATTATATATATATATATCTATATATTCGAATATAGACCTCCGTATATATTATACTTTTTTAAACTTTATAAATAAATAAATTTATCCTTATATAATACCTATATTATATATATATATATATATATATATATATTATATAATATATATATATACTATATAATATATATATATATATACTATATATATATATATATATATATATCATTATATATATTATATATATATATATATATATATTATATATATATATATATATATATATATATTTATATATATATATATATAATATATATATATATATATATTATATATATCTATATATTATATATATTATAATATGTGTGTGCAAATGTTATACGTTTGGTATAGTTGTTCTTATTATAGATATGTATATACGAGTTTATGTGTGTGTGTGTGCATGTTATACGTTTGTTTACGTATAGTTGTTCTTATTATAGATGTGTATACGCGTGTGTACACATAAATATATATATATATTGTATTGGCACTATACGCACAGAATAAATTAAGAGGTCAAGGACCGATACGACCTAAGAAGACACATTGAATTGGAAAAGCAATAACACTACGACATCAGCACCAGTAATACAGTAGATTGGCTCAGAATAGAGCACTAAAGAGATAGATTTATAAAGGCTAGAAAACAGCCCTAATTAGAAAATTAACCTGCACATTTAATGCATATTGCAAATTTTATTATTTATTTACAGTCATAAATGATAGCTGTAATTAGTCCTCAAAAGAGAGAGGAGATATAGGCGCAGATATCGTAAACAAGGCTGGTACCATAATAATGATTGGTACTCAAGAAACAGCCAGAATGATACTAAAGCAAGGTATAAAAGACCGCCTCGAACACTCATGGATGATGTTTTAGAAGGTGATTTGTAATGTTATAAAGTCTTGAGAAAGACCGCCTCGAACATTCATGCATGATGTTTTTGTAGGTGATTTGTATAATTATAAAGTCTCTAGAACTCCGGATTTATTTGTAATCCGTGAAGAAGATACCGATTGAACTCTCAGACAATCTTGAAGAAGATTCTGAAAACGATATCCAGAGTGGCGAGAACCGCACTTACATGGATACCCGCTAGCCTGACAAGCAGCGAAAAGATTTAAAATGATTCTAAAACGATATTCAGAGTGGCGAGAACCGCACTCACTTGGAGTATGCGCTTGAGAAAATAATTATCATATATATATATATATATAAATATTTATATGTTTAGATTAATACCTGATTAGGTTCAGGGAAGGACAATTTCTGTCCCAATTTAGCTCACTTACCTGTATGACAGAGAGGTAAAAGATTTACCATCTGTGAAAATGGAACGTCAGGATAGATGAACGCTGTCAACAACGGTAGAATACGTAAGACATCGTCGACCCCATTAGGGAATCGGAGCGGTGCAGTGGTACCTATAGTTGAGTACTCCCGTGACCGACATAGGGCGACATCACCGAATCCTGTATGGCTGAGAATGAGCATAATTTGCAACCCTTGGGTAAAAACTCGAAGGATGATGTAATTCCGTCCCGAGCAGGCATGATCATTCGAATGAGAATGAGCGCACCTATACTGGTAAGGGATCGGTCCGTTCGATTATGGTCTCAAGTTTGACCTAGAATGATGAGGTACATGGAATAAAGGTACCGAAAGCTGTACGGATCATACTGCTTTACACAATGCTATGTAAAACCTCTGGAAAGAAGAGTAGACGTAGAAGTACGAATTGAATAAAAACTCGGAAAATACGCTGATCCAGTTGATGACAGGATCCGTAGGGAACCTTGTCGTACAACACAAAATCGTAATTCTTTTTACGTGCGTTAGTGGCACCCATGACGTTCAAGTGTCCACCATCTAAAAGAAATTTTGATATTTTACCCAGTTATTAGAAGAATTAATGCTGATCACATGAGGAAGAGAAATTTTGGGGCTCATGGAGGCTGCAATTGCAAGCATAAGCCAGAACCCTCCGGAAAACAATAGAGGAAAGGTAATTCCACCTTTATTTCTTGACTCTGTTGAGAAGCCACACACTTCAAACTCAACCTACTGTGGTAAATAATATCGGGTTGCCGCACTAGAAGCATTCTGAAATCCGAAGTAAAGTGCTTACGGAAGAAAGGGAAGACTAGGGTCCACTGGCTGTTGATAATTAACCGTTATCACCCTTTGTTGGTAATAAAGGAGCTTAAAGAACTCCCAGAAGAGGTAACTTCAGCTCTAATCTTTCCTTACGACGTAACCTGAAACGGAACACACAGATCAATGACCTTCTAGGACGCAACCAACTGCACATTACTTAAAAACATAGTAATATAACACTGTCGTCACAGCAGTATAACGAAAGATTTTAATTAGAAAGAAACTGATAATAGTAAAAGAAATTATCAGCGAAAAATGTGCAGAAAAGACTCGATAAGAGAAGTTGTTGAAGACAATTTCCCTGTTATGTTTATTATTTCTTTACTTCATGGCTTAACGAAGAAGAAATGATGGGCAAAATAGGGATATTGTTGTGTAAATAACACTCAAATTGAGGAGTAGTAGAAAACAATAAGCTATGGAAAATAAATAGCAGAATAATAGCAAGATAACAGCTATTGAAATATAAACAACACCTATAGTTTATATAATTACAAATATTGAGTAAAAATTAGCTTATTTAAAAGAAAGAGAAACATTAAATAAGAAGGATTGTAAAGAAATTTAAAAATCTATTTCTACTACTTTAGATGGGCAAGGAATTTACTCCAACAAGCACAATGTTGGGAGGAAAATTGAAAAGAGCTCGTCAATGGACCAAACAACAGGACTGCAAGTGGGAAAAGAGTCCGTAACTCATCTACGAAAATTAGAAGATCTTTATTAAATATTGAAAAATTTAATACATCAACAATTAAAAGGTAAGCTGACAAGAACATGAAGATTAGAAGATGGAAGTGTGACGGAAGATCCAACGATATAAAATATGGGTTACTCCAACTTTTGTGATCTTTAATGCGCTTAAAGAGAAATTAGAGCTCACAGAAGTTGAAGTCACGTGTAAATTAATTCTCATCGAAGACTCGAAGATACTAGAGTGAACAAGAGATCGAAACACTGATATTTAAGTGATAGTGTATCAGGAATTGAATATTTTGTAATTAGAAATATTCATTCGTGATATACAACATTTGAACAGAACTTATAATAACGCTTACGATCTTATTTTGTAATTGTAAAAATATTTTATATCAAATTTTTAATAAAATAAATAACATATTAATATTTTCTTTTATTCTCATGTACACATCTATATAACATGTTACAATTTACTTTACACCGATAGTTTACACAGGTATAAGTGTAAATACTGTAAATATATGTAGGTATACACAAAACTATAAACATTGGTACTTAATTTTAATTATAAATAAGGTTTATTTATTTATGTATGTATGTGTATGTATATGAGTGTATTATGCAATTATATATGTGTGGGTAACAAGGAATATTGATATTCCTTTCACTCAAAACACTATAACACTATACACAAGACATACAGGTATGAGAGAGGAAACTTACGGTTTGGTAATTCTACTTCTAGCAATTCTGGCAAAATGGAAAACTTCAGAATGAAGCCTATGAAGTTGGTTGACCTAGCAGCGATCAAGGTAGGGATAACTGTAGCCACCTCGAGACATGCAAAAAGCATCTTACACGAAAGGTTGGCAGAAGAATGGATGGAAGAGAGGTTGCACTTTGGAGGGTGCATAGAAACAATTGAGGCAACTCAGAGGCGAAAGGACCTAAGAAAGTCCGCCATCATAGCTGAGCTTATCACCTCAAACTTAGAAATACCTATCCATCTCGAAACACTAATAAAGATGTGGATTAAAACCATTGTTTCCCAAACCATAGATTGGATTATCTCTCGAATAGCTTGCGGTATTAATATCGACTATAATGAATTTATACAGTTATTAGATGAAGACTGTTATTCTCAATATGGGATTATAATAGATAAAGAAATATTTAAAAATGCTTTTGATAAAACTAAAAACAGTCGAGATAGAGAAGAGTTCGCACAACATATAGAACCATACTGTGATGAAGATATCACAGGACCTAACCGTGAAAACATAATAGCCGAATACATATGGTTCGGAAACATGAATAAACTTTGTGGTTGGGCCAAAGAGCTAGAACGTGAAGAAAGATGGAGAGAGATGGAGTCAATCGTGAGAGCGATTATGACTATGAATGCCCAGCGAATGCAGGGTCTAGTTCCAATTTTCCCATGTACCCAGGTGATGGTACAAATATTGAACGCGCTAAAGAAAAATGGGAGAAGTAGAGACACACTCTATATGAACCTATTTGGTGACGTTCTTACTGGACATTTGGCAACTCTTGCCACATGGCCTTTCCAAGACATCTTCTACGATGAATGTAGAGAAATTATGAAAACGATGTCATATTTAGGATATAATAGTGTTATGGAGTATTTACTAGAGAAAATAACTATGGAAGAGGTATATCCGATAAACTACTATAAAGTATTAAATGAATTCTGGATAAATATTAAGTTGAGCCATAAGAAAAACATTGGCAGACGATGCGGATGTATTGATTTATTTATAATCAATCGCGTGATTGACGGGATGCGAGAATAGCGTATTGTATATTATATAATATTAATATATTATAATAATTAATATATTA
>JABUQX010022962.1:27500-30000 GCA_015478945.1 Trachelipus rathkii
TGATGTGATTACTTTATATGTGGCTGTATGGTATAAACCCGTAAAACAGGAGTAACTGGAACCCTGTTGATTTTACTGCGCAAATTTTAAGATGTGTTTTCTAGCCGGTGATGAATCGATTTATTTTATGTCTAGGATTAAGAAACTGAATTGCTTTGTTTTATATGTACAAGTTTTAAGAAATTTGAATTATGATATGTGAAATTTGATGGAATGTAAATTTAAAGTCTATTGTAGAAGAACGTTGGGTAATTATGTAGGATATGGAAAAGAAAGTTAACTGGAATTATATATTAAGAAAAATCTATTATTATTTATTATTCCTCCGCGGGAAAAACAGCAAATGATTAAAATAGAAGAACCATCGGTAATATTGGCGGCTTCGTAATGTGCTGGACGGACCCTATTATTTATTATTACTATGTTTATTATTATTGTTATTATGATATGATTATTATTATGTTTATTATCGTTATTATTATTTTTGTTTTATCGGTATGTTTGTGTGAATGTAAGGAGCTCCGCAAAAGTGTGTACATATTAGTTTAGGGTTTTAGGTTAAGTATTATTATTATTATTATTATTATTATTATTATTATTATTATTATTATTATTATTATTATTATTATTATTATTATTATTATTATTATTATTTTGTATTTTTTTTGCAAGGGGGAGGAAAAGGAAAGCAAGAATTGAACTAAGGAAGGAAAGTACAGCGGAATGAAGGAAGAAGAAAAGAGGACAGACAGATAAAATGGAAATTACAGGAAAAGTTATAGAATGAGGTTGGTTAAATTTTTTTTGTTGTTTTTTTTCTTGTTTTTTTTCCTTTTAAGTTTGGTGTGCCAAACTTGGGAAGGGAGGTATGTTAATGAGCTAATGTTAAAACCAACAAGAAATGATGACGAGGCGGTCGGGAGTGGAGGTGTTTTTGTCTTGAGATTGAACCATCGAAGAGTCGTGTTGAGAAAAAGACGTGTAAGCGGAAAAAGTCCCATGTGTTGGTGAGTAGAAAGTTAATTAAGTTGTTTATTTAAGTTCTTTTTCTTTCATGCTAAGGATAAACAGAGAAATAGAGTTGACAGGCATTTATTTTGTTTTCTAGGGAACTAGTGTGGGACCGGTGTTAAATTTAACCAAGTGAAAAGAAAGCCTGAGCTTAGATGTTGTCTGCACTTTTGGACTACCCCGTCAGCCAGCTGAGCCAAGCCAAATTGCAAGGTCGAAAGTTTACCTTTTTTTTGATAACTGCTTCGCCATTGATGTTGAACAGTTTACAAGTAATAGATATTAAGTTACATGGACTATAACGTATGTAAATAGTCGATAGGGTTTTAGCTTGCGAGCAAAGTACGTTTAACGAAAAGATTGGTATTCAAGGATCAACAGCAATGCATAACTACTGTACGGACAAGCATTTTGAAGTATTACGATCATGATAAAGTTTTTCAGGTCTTGATTTTTGGTGTATTTATTTCATGTGATTTTACTGTACCAGGTTTACGATGTGTTTTGTTTTCTGGCCTGTATTGATGTGATTACTTTATATGTGGCTGTATGGTATAAACCCGTAAAACAGGAGTAACTGGAACCCTGTTGATTTTACTGCGCAAATTTTAAGATGTGTTTTCTAGCCGGTGATGAATCGATTTATTTTATGTCTAGGATTAAGAAACTGAATTGCTTTGTTTTATATGTACAAGTTTTAAGAAATTTGAATTATGATATGTGAAATTTGATGGAATGTAAATTTAAAGTCTATTGTAGAAGAACGTTGGGTAATTATGTAGGATATGGAAAAGAAAGTTAACTGGAATTATATATTAAGAAAAATCTATTATTATTTATTATTCCTCCGCGGGAAAAACAGCAAATGATAAAACAGAAGAACCATATATATATAATAATATATATATATATATATATATATATATATATATATATATATATATATATATATATATATATATATATATATATATATATATATATATATGAGACTACAGGGATGATGAGAAATTGCCTATTTTTGGTGGTCTCGCTAGCCTTCACCTGCTACTTCCAACGTATGAAGCGAATACCCCAGCCCTTCAGCACCCTATGGAGGACGCGAGGAGCTTATAACAGAGGAGGCGCCTCTGCCTCAGGAGGTTTTGCAGTGGAGCGGGAATATTGCAGGCCGTGGGACACAGTGCCAGGATATGTCAGCACCAGGTTTAAAAACACATAAACTACTTTAAATATTATATATATATATATATATATATATATATATATATATATATAGTATATATATATATATATATTATATATATATATATATATATATATATTATATATATATATATATAGGTTACGGCAGGAGGAGTGTGTCCATAGCAGAGGAGGGGCTGAAGCGTCAGGAGGATTTGTTGCAGGAGGCGGAAGTGTTTCCGGAGGAGGAAGCAGTGGACATTACCGAGGTATTATTCAAATTCATTAATATTTAATTTAAGTT
>JABUQX010022962.1:45000-53369 GCA_015478945.1 Trachelipus rathkii
ATCGCCCCAATGTTTCCCAGTGAATGGATGTCATGCCGGTTTGTCATTCAATATATTAGATAAACTTAATGACTATTGTTAATAAGATTATAGCCACTATTATTATCTAACTTATATTATTATTATTATTATATTATTATTATTATTATTATTATTATTATTATTATTATTATTATTATTATTATTATTATTATTATTATTATTATTATTATTATTATTATTATTATTATATTACTACTTATATTATATTGATGATTATTATTAATTATGTATTTATTTTGAAACTTATTTTTTATTTTATATTTATCTTATCATCATAAAATTATAAAACATTTATAACCTCGCGTCTTTATGTGATGTGATTCGTTTAGCTGATTTTGTAACCAAAATATGACGTTGTCTGTTGATGAATTTTGATTCTTATCAATTATTGTTTCAGAACTGTTTGTTCATGCTAGTGTAAGATGGACCTTTGCTGATATGTTACTTCGCCATCTCTTACTTCGCTCACAAAATGCACTATCAACCTCCTTCAGACGTAAGCTCGTCACCCAGAGTTAACGGAGAATTTTGTTATCGTCCCTTCTTGTGGAGAACATTTCCAATCAAAACGTCGGAGCCAAACTTACCTTCGAACCGCAAGTAGTGTTCTACCAATGTAAAAGTTGTTAAATTATCTACGAACGAAGGAAAATTGCAGCCATTGTGATTCAAAGCATAGTTCCATTTTTTTTGGGCAAAAAAATCACGAATGAGCCTGACCTGTGATAAGTTATTCGGATACTCTATGATGAATGGAAAAGTTTTACATGAAAAATTTCCATTAAGAAAACGAATTCATTCATAAAAAAAGAGGAGATATTTTTTTTTTTGGCTGTTGCGGGGGGGAAATTATGGACGACATCTCTTTACATAGATCATTAAAATGCCTTGGGACAGTATGAAAAATGTCAAGTGAGATAAGAATTTCTTAATATTTCAACGACAATAGAGTGACGAACGGGCTCCATGGTTGGTGTAGATCAAAAAACTAAAACACAAACCTTTTGATACAATAAAGCACACTGCAATGGAAGCTGCCAGGAAAAAAAGGACCAATGAAGAAAATAGGAAGCAAAACATTTTGCGACTCACCCGCTTGCTACATCAAAAAAAACTTGAATTATTCAAACATCAAGGCAGCCAAAAGCAGCCTGGAATGGTAGTGACGGACAGCAAAATTCCTCTGTCAGCGCTATCAGCAAAAATATCAGCAAACAGCAACCAGCAAAAACAGGCAACTAGCAACAGCAAACAAGTCAAAAGCAACAGCAACAGCACTTCATGCAATCAAGCAACAGCAACAGCGAACAGCAACAGCAATACAATCGCATAGCAACAGTTCACAAGCAAACTCGAAGTACGTTGCAGCTTTTTTTACTCCCCGTCTTCGCTGACAGTTTTTGATATGCCTGGAAACTTCACTTATATAATGCGTGGTTACAATTAAATGGGCTGCTGCAGAAGCTTTCAGGCGTGATACTGAAAACCTGGTAATAAATCGCATTTCTTCTTCTTAACGCCATAGTAAAAAATTTAGAGAAGAGAGACACAAAGAAATTAAGCACAAATTAATCCTAAACGACTGCTAAGACTTAGTGTTGCACTGGGGTGGAAAGTTGATCTTAGCACTCACAGGTAATGAAAATGTTGATAGACTGGCAATAATAGTAACTTTTCAAGTCAAGGAGAAATTGTTGAGAGTCCCTGAAATTCCAACATCTTCAGGAGAAGAGCAAGCCATGGCTGTTTACCAAGCAGTGGAGAAGTGGGGTATAACCGACAAAATTCAAGCACTTTGCTGTGATGCGACAGCAAGCAAAAAAGGTCGAGTAAATGGTACCTGTCCAAATCTCGAAAAATTGTTAAATCGTGGCCTGTTGTTCCTCCCTTGCCGTCATCATAATTTTGAGCTACTTTTGAGAAGCTGTTTCAACTAACTGAAGGGTCCAACTTCACGGTCCAGACATGGTGCTTTTCAATTTTTTTTAGAGAAACCTGGATAAAACTCGACAAGAATGTTTACATAACTGGTAGCAACGAAGTGTCTGATGATTCCATTCTTGGATTTCTTGAACACGCCCTTTCTACGCCAAAATAACAGAGATTTATGCATTCAAGTTATATCTGTTTCAAGATCAAGTTCAGTTATCTCATACGGAGAAGAACTCTTTAAGAAGAAAATGTATTTTTCTTGCTCGAGTGTACGTTGGAGCCTGGTTTTTGTCATCAGAAGCAATTAAAGCACCTTATCATGATTTCCTATTCATGCGTCAACTGAAAAATTATCAGTATATTGATCCAGAAATCAGTAAGGCTGTTGCAAAGAAAAAAATTCTAGCCATCTCTGGTACTTACTTTCCGAAACTGTGACTCTATCCTTCTTTGATGTCAATGTTCCAACAGCGGTAAAGATAAATATGGCTCAAACTATTTGGGAGGCATACAAAGGTGAAGAAGAGGAAGAAAAAATTCAACTGAAGAGGTACATTCTGCACCAAAATCATTTTTCTTCCTTTACAAACATCGAGTTTTCCTCTTTCATAACTCCTGGTACAAAAACTTTCTTCACGAGATTTTCTATCAGCACTGATTTCCTCGACGAAGACCCTTCAACAAAGTGGAATTGAAAAACTTCAAAAGACAGTTGTTGCGAATGACGTTGCAGAAAGAGGTGTCAAACTTATTCAGAATTATAATAACAGTCTCACATAAGATGAAACTTAGAAACAATTTGTTTTACAGATCGTTGCCGAAGACCGTAAAAAATACCCAACTGCTACTAAATCCTCTCTTAGGAAAAAATAATGTTCGGTATTCGTTCGTTCACACTTTGTTTTGATTCTATAGAAATTATTGCTTTAAATAAAAATGTTTCTGTTATATAAGTTGTGTGGGTTATTAAAATAAAATAAAAATTTCTGAAAATTTTCATGCCATTTCAGGAATTTTTCGAATTACCTTTTGGGAAATTTGATTAAGAATGTTTTAAAACAATTGCTGGGGTTGTATGGGTGTGTCCACTTAAATTTCTCTAAGAAGAAGAAAGAAAATGGTCGAGATAGAGAAGAGTATACTGCTTTGAACTGGATTTAATCGTTGAGTATAATATGTTCCACTTGAAGGTGTGATACAAGCATGAGAACACCGCGTCAATCAAGTGAGGTTTGCAAACTCCTTTTTTGTTATTGGAAGGGATAGTGCGGGTGGTGGGCAACAAATTATTTCTTTCGACAAGGTTACCTATATCATAAAGGCTACCCTAATAATATATATATATATATATTAGTATATATATATATATAAATAATATTATATTAATATATATATTATATAATATATATATATAATAATATATATAATTATATATTATAACTAGGTGAAAAAAATAATATCTAAGGCCACCTTAATATATATATATAATATATATATATATATATATATATATATATATATATATATATATATATATATACTATATAATATATACATATAGATATATAAATATATATATACGTGTCTCCCTTTATGGACGCCGTCTTAGAACGCCGATCTTGCTATATCTCCGCGTTGGTTAAAAAGATAAAAGAAAAGATTAAAATTACAAAAAATGCAAAAATAAAATTGAAATTTCTTGTCAAACATACATATGTTAAAAACCAATAAAAAGTTAATTAAAATTGCAAAAAAAAATGAAAATCATTTATACATACATATGTTTAAATGTAAGTATAAAATATTCTCTAATTAATGCTCAATAAAATATGTTTATAACTTACTGTAAAAACGAGGCGCATGTAAAGTTATTTAATTTTATTAAGGATAAATAAAATACTTCTGCATTTTATTCACTATACAAATGATAAAATTTAAATTGAATGATTTTTCAGGGGTGCTAAATTTACAACGCGATGTCGCCTAAACGCAGCGAGGGGGCAAGAAACCTAATCCGCGTTCTACGTGGGACGACTGTATATATAAAATTACTATATATATATCATATATATATATTATATATATATATATATACTAATATATATTGATAAATATATTAATATAGGTATGATATATATATATATATAGATATATACAGGGTGATTCAAAATAAGGTAAAAATTTTGGTAACTGCATAAGAAATGAAAAATACAAGGTAAAAGTTCCTATAGAGGTATGACGTAAATCTACGAAACCAAGTAGGTTACAAACCCTATATTTGGGATGAATATTGTTGTGTAAGTGCTAATGACGACAAAAAAAGAAGTATCAAATTTACTATAAATTAAAAATGGCGCCGTTAAAAGTATTTGAGGCGACATGCCATGAAAGCGGATGACTCTTAGGTTAAAATGTTATAGGAACCAAAAAACACCTATTGTGTACGCAGAATCAAATGATTTAATAACATTAATAAATTATGACTATGAATAAGGGAGAATGTAAATTTTATAATTGGAAACATCTCATTTTAAATAACAACAACTCTTCCACAAAAAACAGCTACTCCTTCCATTAACAATTTCAGCACATTGGTTGACCAATACAACCAAACACGTATACATAAATGCACTGTCTGTTGTCGTTACGCTTCAAGTAACTCTGACTGTGTGGTCTCTACGTGTGTCTTTCGTTATTGAGATGAGTATCGTAATTACAACGTGTATTCATACTCTAAACTAGCTGACATGCCATCTAATGTAAGGGATGGCACGCTGCAATATTCTGCAGCAAGACGTTTGTACCAAGAAAAATCCCAAACCGAATTGTCCCAAGCGCAAGGTTTTTTTGCCACTATACATCAACGCCTGTTGAAACAGGGTATTTGTAGTCCAAAGAGCACACTAATGAAGACAGACCCGATCTACTAGGAATGTTCATTAGAAAATAGTCTTAATGAAAATTTCTGAGCATCCTAAAAAGAGCACGCGAGGATTGTCACTACAGTTTAATTCGATACCAATCTAGTATTGGGAGGTCTACTACACGTGCGAACAGTTACAGCGTACCACTTCCATCAGGTTGCAACTCTATGGCACGTGACTAATGCTCCTCATGTTGTATTTGGTCAATTGAGCGCCGCACGGACCTGATTCTATCCAAAATCTATATTAAAACGAGGAGGGTTATTTACCGAAGAGGCACACTTTACAAGAACAGCCATCGTTAACGTTCATAACGAACACATTTGGCAGACGAGAATCCTCATAAACAGAATCGTTCACAACATCAGTTTCAGTAAACATTTTGGCAGGAATTTTACATGATTGAACTTATGGTTTCGAGCTTCCTCCCAGCTTAATGGCACAATCTACTTAAACTTTGAAACATGAGCTCCGTAGCTTGTTTGATGAAGTACCTCTTCAGTTGCGCCAAAACATGTGTCTTTATGCATGATGGGGCTCCTGCCCACTTTAGTGCTGCAGTTCGACACCTTGAATGAAGGCACCTTTCCCAATCAATGAGTAGTCGAGGTGGCCCAGTTCCGTGGGCAGCAAGGTCACCAGACCTTAAATCCTTTGGATTATTACGTTTGGGGACATTTAAAGACCTAGTACTCTTCTCCAATCGACAGCGTTGAAGATCTACATTAATGGATTATGGAAAGGAAAAATAGCAGACTCCTGGAATATTTAACGGGTCCGACAATTGATTAGAAGACACCTGGAGCGTGCATTGGGAACCCAGAGGTCATTTTCAACTTCATCTTTAGTCTTTTGATATCATTTGTAGGTACTTTAGAAACAGTATGTTTATGTTGTACAAATTAAACCTATCATACAATAAAATATTTTATTAACCTCCATTCCACCAGTAATTTTCCTCAAATACTTTTAAACGTCCGCCATTTTTAAATTTAGAGTTGTAACTTACTTGGTTTGTAGATACAAGATTATTTAGCAAAAAACACAGTTACAGACAGCCCAGACGGAAAACTGAGCACGATTAAGTCATACTTATAGAAATTTTACCCTAGTATTTTTTCATTTCTTCATCAGTTACCCAAAATAATCATAATGTTTAATCACCCCTTTTTTGTATATATATGTGTTTTATATATATATATATATATTATATGATATTATATAATATATATTATATATACGTAAAGATATATATAACTTTTATATATAACTATATTATACTACTAATATATATTATATATATACTAACATTTCGAATAGGTTCATACTTCTTAATGTTAGAAATAATTCTCTCGAGAAGAGTTGCTACAGCAGCTTTAGGGCGGCCAAGCAACCCAAACTCGGTCCAGGGCAATCAAGATTCCTACAACATAAAATAAAGAAACATTCGGTGTGCTCTCCTAATTTATAAAATATTTACTTAACAAAATTACAAATAGTATTGCTAAGTTTAAACTTCTTGTACTCAAGTAGAAAGTATATTACGGTAAACTTTATGTTTGATTCTATTAAGGAAATATTTCTCATTGTAGCTGTAGCCGACATTCTAGTTGAAATGATTAACTTTGATTATATATATATTATATATATACTAATATATATATATATTATATATATATATTACTATATATTATATATATAAGCTATATAATATTATACTATATATATATATATAAATATATAATTATATATATATATATATATATAATATATATATATATATATATATATATTGTTTAATTGGTTTTAAAACTACAACTGTGTTCGGGTTTAAACTACCAAACTCATATCTCGAAAAACTACAAGTAGATACAGGGAAATGAATACATTGTTGAATCCTGTAAACCTTCTAGTGCGGAAAATGTTAAAAAAAAAAATTAAAAAAAAAATAAAAAAAAAATTATATCGCAAAAACTACAATAGCACAGCGAAAAGGAATACATTTTTGGATCCTTGTAAAATTTTAGTAGGAAAATGTAAAAAAAAAGAAAGTTACAATAAATAAATTAAAATAAATATGGCTATTTTTTTTTTAGGAGCAGGACATAGTATACTATATAATATATATATAAGTATATATATATATATATATATATAATATATTATATATTTATTTGTAAAGGTATTACACGGGCAATGTATGTATGGGGCTCGAGCCAACGGGGAACCAGGGGGACGTTTCATACCGTAGGAGGGGGAGAACCCCGCGCGATTACAAAAATATCAAAGAGCGTTCCGGAGGACCCTCCGAGGGGAATTAGTCCACCCCGTGTAGTTCCCCGGAGGCCGAGAGACCCCGACTCCGCATCGGTGCGGTATACCCTTGGGTATTCTTTAGTTAAAAAAAAAGCAAAAATTTAATAGAGAAGTCTATTTATTTTAACGAAAACCAATAAAAAGGTCTCTAAATAGCTCTCTAATCATAACTATAATTTGATAACAAAAATTGTTTATTTCTTATTTTATTTTTTTACATTCCTATATTCTGTTTTAACCTGTTTACATTTAGGTACATCTCTTCATCGCTGCAGCTTGTACGTTCTTTGAGATATAAATTTTTTCTTTTCTATTACTTTTTTATAGTTTATTTTTCGTAATAAACATTTTCCGCACTAATATTTTACCTAGGATGTGCCTCTAATGTATTCCATTTTCCTGTATCTATTGTACGCTTCGCAGATATGAGTTGTAGTTTCGTAAACCCTTATCACCCAATATATAGATAACTAATACTTATATAAATAGTATATATATATAATACCACATATAACCTATTAAGGATAGTATAGGAGTAATATATAACCATATATATATCCTTAAGTATATAATACATATATACCACTTATAATATATAATGTATATTATACTATATATATTATATTATATACCCTACTAAAACAAATTGAGATAAACTATCGATACATTACTAGAAGATCTTGACTCCCACAGAAAGAAGAAAAATCAATAAAAAGTAACCGTCAATGTTTCACATCGACTTTTTTAGAACGCGTTAAAATAAACCATACCGTAAACTACTGACATTATTCAAATAGGAATGGTTATTAATCATTAACAAAACTTAGAACAGAAAATTTGCATATATCTGTCTTTGTGCTTACACCTAATCTATAAAATGACGTCCTGTCTAGGCCGCGGTGCTCCTACTCATTTATTTCAGCTTTAATTTTGGATGAATGTATCCGTAAGGTTGAGAAACACCGCTTCTGACAATACATAATATACTATTTGCAATCTATTCTATATATTTTATGTTTTCGAGTCGAGTAGGCGCGGGGGCCTCGCCACGCGCCCCCCCTCATTATCATCCCCCCCGAGCCCCCCGCCAGGAGCGGGTGCCTCGCGCTCGCAGCTCCGGCGCGGGTCCCTGCGCGGGGCGAGTTTTTTTTACAT
>JABUQX010022963.1:0-20000 GCA_015478945.1 Trachelipus rathkii
TTAAATATTTATATAATAAATATTTTTTTATATTATTATATAATTAATTATATTCTATATTATATAATTAATAATTAAAAATATAATATTTATAATAAATATTAATAATAATATAATATATAAATTAATAATTTTACCAAACATTTAAACTAATATTAGTACATCAATTACAACACAATTAAATTATATAATTATTTATTAAGTATATAAATAATATAATATATATTTTTATTATACTATAGGATATATAAACCAGAATTTACGTATTTTAGAGGTTTTTAATAAATAATTCGTTTACTTACTATTTATATGTATCCTTATAAACTATAATATGCATAAAATTATGTAAATAATTCTCATGAATCATTTATATTAAATTTGGTTACGGAGATCCTGTTGATATAAGAAACATTAGTCAAGTTTACGGGGAAACACTGAAAAAAAAAAAAATAAATATTCTCAAAAAACTATACCAATATTGCTACAAATCTCGAAAGGATATTAACAGTTTTAGGAAGTCTGGTGGAATGTAATTTAACTATCATTTTATAAAAAATGCCGCATTTTATTATGTAAACGAGAATATGATACACAACTAGAGGGAGATCTAAATTATTAAAATTTTTTTACACATAAGAAATGTAATGCATTTCCATTATTATTATTATAAATTATATATTTTAATTTTTATTAAATTATATAAATTATTATTTATATAATGTAAGTGATGAAACTTACCAAGTAGTCTTTTATTTCTTCAGAGCCGATCGTACAGAGGTTGCTATGTAAATTTGGAAGTTATAAAAATAGTTTCTATTTTTTTCAGTTAAATGAAATTGATAGTCAAGATTGTATATTAGTAAAATAGACTATTGGAAGAATAAAAAGAAGTTAAAAAACCTTTATTTAATATTTATAAATTATTCTATCAATTATTATCTTATTTTTTATACTATTTCAATTCCTAATATATTTTCGCCTTATTGAGTCTATACTTCTCAGAGCATGATCAACACTATTTTGGTTAACTAAGCTATTATTTATAATGCTAGATGCTTATTACTAAAAATATAATTCTAAAAAATATATAAAAAATAATAATTATTTTAACATTATATTGTGTATAATTTAAAAATAATTTTGGAGAATCTGAAAATATTTATCAAAAAATCAAAAATAAAGAGCTTTACATTTTGCTATACTTTGAATAATTAAACATAACTATTATATTCACATGGTATACTTAGGGTACTTTTTTGTCAAAAACACATTTTTCAATTAATATTTTGCTCAAGAATTTACATATCAAAGACATATTTCAATTATTCCAAAAACGAAAGTATGTATTTCATTAAAATTCTATATAGTTTACATTGATTTCACAGCTTTAACCATTGTTTAATTTGTAACCGCAGTGTCAGTCAATACAATAAAGTTATGGGGAAGAAAAAAAGCGAAGCAGATAGTTTAAAATTAAAACAACAAAAACAAAAAAAAAAAAATCATAGAAACACCAATTGAAAATTTTTCTAAAGAAAACAAAATCCACATTCAATTTCAGACTGTAGGAGGGGATTTGTGATCCGATCGTTATGTAATGCTTTCCATATTTTAAATTAATGGAACACGTTTGGTTTTATTATACTTGTGTTAGCAACATAATTAACGGGTTCCTTAAGGTGGTTAGTTGTGTATACCCCACATAAGAGTGACATTACATCCATAACTTTTAATTATCTTTTAGCAAATTAATTGATAACATATTGATTATACAACATCAATACAAACATTATTCACTTCTGGTAATTACCGTTACCGAACAATGAACTACGGGATTACTAAATATGAGGAAACAATGATACTCGTCTCGGTGTAATAGTTATCTTAATAACATTAGACTAACTTTTTCTCATGGAACTTAATAAACATTGGTTCCACTTTACATATTATGTTTTTAACGATATTTCGTTCTTCTCTATGAAAAATTTTGTCAAATCTTAATGAATATTAAAATTAAAAGTGATCATGATTGCTGCCGAGTTAGTGAATATTTTATTTGAAGTAAAAATGTTTGTTATATTCAGTTTTCTTTTAAAATAGCCTTTTCTATTTTAAAATTGAGGGTAACCATTAATTTTTTCATAGGTTTTTTTTGTTTTAATTCTTATTACCTTTTAGATCTATAAGCTTAGGTGAAGGCAGTGATCAAACAAGTGAAATATTTGAAAATTCAATATCATTTAAAAAAAATTTCATAGAAAGACTTAGAAAATAACAATACTGCCGTACGTAAAACTGTAAAAAATTCTTAAAGAACAGTTGAGATATAATAATAAAAAACTGGCTCATATTTCTTTAATGGTTATACTAGCTTTACTTTGTTTTAAAAAAAATGGTAGAATAGAAACGAATGAAAGAAAGAAGTATGTTAAAAGGCACAGAAATAAAGCGTTTATAACAGACAAATTATGATTCCTAAATATACCTGCGCAGGATTCAGAAAGAAATAATTAATAATCTAATTATTAAAAGAAAGCCTAGATTGTTCAACAGAGATTATCAAATAACTTCAACGTGGGAACAAACGTCTGTTCTCGGGAATTAAAAAACAAAGAAGGTAGGATAACAGGGGGGGACTAAAATACAAGGCAGGAAGAAACGCGGGGGGTAGAATTAATAATGGGATAATTATATTTTTTTTTTCAAACTTTATATAATAAAAATTATATAAAAATATAAAAATTACACTTGATTATAAAAAAGGTAAATTATAAATATAAAAAAAATATTAATAAGTAATATTAATAATAAAATATAATTTATCTAAAATTGAAATATTTCTACTAAATATATGTAACTATTTATAAGTAACTATAATATCCAACTAAAATTAAAAATAGAACTTTTAATATAATAAGTTAAAAAATTAATAAACTTCATCCAAAAAATAAAATAATAAAAATTTACACATATTTTAAATTAAACATTATTTAGTAGATATTAAGTAATCAGAATAAGTTATTTTTATTATTTAAATAATAATTATTATAATATATTATTTAAAAGAATTAACCAAAAATCTTTGAATATTAAAAAACAAAAATATTTGTTTTACCTATTAGTAATAACTTATTATTAGCAAAGATTTGAAATAATAAATATCGAACACTGTATTTGATAGTTTTGTAGATTTAATCGATTTTTTTAAAGATATTAAATAAAATTTTAAATTAAAAATTATTATAAAATTAAAATCAAATAAAGAGTATTAATAATAATATATTTGAAATTTATTATAAGCTTTTGATTAAATATTAATTCAAAAGAAAAAAGAAATAGAAATTAGGTAAAAATATATACGATAAGTTAATATATATAAATATAAAATAAAAATGGTATTTATTAAAAAATAATAAAAGTAATAGATAAGTATTATATTAAAAGAATATAAAATAAAAAAAAAAACTAATGATTCTTAAATTTAGAAGTTTTTCGATCGTATAAAATTATTTTTAGTGAATATAAATTAGATTTTAGTAGAAAATTTAATTTTATAAAAAAAAGTCATTACATTATAGTAATAAGTATTGAAATGAGAAACACAAAACTTACTAGCAAACCTTTTAATAAGACGAGTGTCCCTACAGTCCATATTTTTAGTTCTTTTGATTTTTTAGCATAATCCCTTTTTTATTTATTTTTTTTTTTATATTTTTTTAATGTTAATATCTTTGGTCATTAATTTTTTTTATTGGTCTCTGGTGTAATAAAGGGCCTATATATTTTCACCGTTTGTTTTGTGACATTTTAGAAACTACAAGAAAATCGTGTTTGAAAGAATTTAAGGTAGGGGTGGTGGGGGATTGGGATCGGGTGGCCCCCGGGGGGGAATGAATAATACAATTACTTATGTGGGAACTGAAACACTAAAATAGGCACAAACTTAAACCAAAAAATTACGGAGATAAAATCGAAAAAAACCGAATATAATAAGGAAATAGTCAACACAAGGTAAGTTTTTATTAAAAAAAAAAGAAAACAAATGGGAAGAAAAAAAATTTAATAAAAGTATCGGTTTTCAAAATAATAAACCGAAAAAAGGGGGTTCCGAAATATGACCCGGCCCCCCTTACACACCGACGGAAGTCACAAAACCCCCCCTCCTACACCTGAAATTGCTAATTGTTTTAAAAATTTTGTACCCCCCAACCCTCCTTCAACGTTGGGGTAATCCCTCTTAACTATCTGCGCATAGCCCACCGAATCTCTTTTTTTATTCCCCAAAAAAAAAACTTAAGCCGACATCAATGTGAACATTTAATGAACATGAATAATGCTTTGAATGTTTTTTCCATAAATTGAATATTTGAGTGGTTTTGCAAAGTACCCTTTCGTCTAAACCCCTTACCTCCCCCGCCCCCGCTAGTATCACTAATAGATAATAAGTATAATGTGATAAAATTTGCCCAGAGAAAGTATATTTGTATTCAAAAAAATAAAAGAAAAACGGGAATTTCCTTTTTTGTGTGGAATTTTTTTTTCTTCTTGAACCTCCTCCTCTCTTCCACCCTCCCCCCCGGCCCATTTACAAAAAAATTCCAACCACCAACTTACTCACCCCCTTAGGGGCCCCCCCCCTTTTTAACAAAAACATGGTTTTTTTTGGGGTTGACGTGACTCTTGTTCAAACTTCACAAAAAATAATCACACTATTTGTAAGAATAATTTTATCTTTATTATAGGAATATTAAAAAATTTCCCAAATTTAATATTTTAAGCCTGCATTAATAATAATAGTTAGATACCAAACGGTAAACCCCCCCCGTCGGATCATGTTCGGGGGCCCCGCCCCCCGCTCTGTTGATAGGGGTGGAGGGGTTTTTGTCTATTTTTCCCAGAGAGCCCGAATGGGGAAGGTATTTTTGGTCCTCGATTTTTAGGGCTGTTGAACGAATAACATTATCTTTTTAATTATTCTCGAATAGTCCTGATAAATTTCTTCATGAAAAATAAAATGAATGACTCTGAAGACATTGAAGGACTTGTATCCGAACGAGCCCATCGCCTGAGCTAGAGAGGTCTCTCCACACTTATATTATTATTATATATTATTATTAATTCATTTTCATTAAATTTTTTTTTTTCATTCCACTCTTCATTTTACTCCCCTCCCCCTTCACAAAAAAATAAAATAAACTTTTCATTATTATTTTCCATTATTCCTATTTTCATATTTTTCCCCCCAAACTTTAAAATTATATGCAATTATTATTAATTATATGATCCCTTTTATTATATGTCTTATAATTATATTATTAATTACATCCCCTTTTTTTTCCCGCCCACCCACCCCCTAAAAGTAATTAAGAAAAATTAAACTAGTGGTTTTAACCCCAATTAGTTATAATTATGTTGGTTTGTTTTATTCAAGCAAAGAGATGTGTGAAAAATTAAAAATTTTGGAGTTGTCCCATAAAATTATCTTAAATTTTTTGTGGCGCCACAGTTCCCATTATATAAAGTCGCAAAAGAATTCCCAAAAATGTTAGGCTGACATAATAAAAAAACCCTTACTACTTTAGTGCTTTAGGCTTAACAAATTATTTTTTTTTTTCTAAACATATTATAATTCGACACAAACGGACTATATATTTATTTCTCAATTTATATTTTTATATAAACTAAAGAAAATAAAAATTTTCTTTAAAATGGTAAATGATAAAACCCTAGTTCACTGAAAAAAAAAAATAAAAACTATATTTTAATGTTCAACATTCGCCACCGTTTTCCTCATATAAAAAAGCTGAAATAAACTCTTCTTTCTGAGAGGCATAATACTGATTCTAAGATTTAAAAACTACAATTAAAATAATATACTTATATTTATTCACTTGTTTATTTTAATTATATTTTATTTTTGGGTTGAAAAATCAGTATTCGATAGTTATCTTAAATCATTTCCATTTCTTCTAGATTTTATCCGTATTTTCTTTGCGACTTTTTCTTAATTCTTTCTTTGGCACCCTACTCTACCCCCCAAAGAAACGGGGTTGTTAGTAGATATGGAGAGTTTGGCGGAAGAGTTCGGGAGTAAAGATTTTTTCCCCCCCAGTAAAAACCAAACACACCCTTCCCATCCAATAACATTTATTACATTTACCAAATAAATCACCTTCCCAATCGCCCCACTTCAAATTACTAAACATTTAACTCAAATCGAACATTTGCTAAAATCCGGGGTTTGATGATGTTGATCTTACATATAAATCCTTTCCAAGAGTAGCGTTGTAAATAACCTTTTTGACGTGGCGCGCGCAGCTGGATAATTGACCACACAGAAGAGAATTATACATAAAAATATAAAACCTAAAGAAACCAACTTAGTTTATCACGGGAACTATACGTCTTTTCTCTTATATATTATAGCACGCCGAGAGATCTTACTTTTTCCCTCCCGTTAATTTCCTTTTTCCATGCGCGCTCTATTTTGAAAAATAAAACTTCCAAAAAAAACACCAAAATTTATTGCTTAATTAATTAGTTATAAAAGAAGCCATCAACTTCTCTGCTAATGAGTATCCTAAAATAATCAAAATTTCATATTTCAGGAAACATGGGAATTTTATTATTATTATTGGGAATTATGCTTAAATTGATTAAATTAATATTCTTATAGTGTTGTAATGTGGTTTATCATCATCATCAACATCCCCTTCTTTTCCCCAGATTGATGCTAATGTTTATCAATATCTGTATCCTGTTATTAAGAAAAATATGGTATTTTGCTATTTCACAATTGGACAATTTGTTTCAAAATGCCCCTCCCATAGCTGGACTAAGCTAAACAATGGAAATGTCGTAAATGAACATGAAATGTTGTAAAATGTACTGTAAAAATCTAAAATGTTGTAAATGCATCAATAGTATTGTTGTAATTAAATAATCAATTGAAAATTCAACAATATAATGTAATATAAACTCTTAAAATGCATTAAAACCTAAATAAAAAATTAATACTTAAAAAAGAAATACTTAAAATGAAAATTATTAAAATTAAATCAAGAAAAAATTATTAAAATAAATGAAATATTACGACTATTAGAATTCTGATAACAACAAAAATCAAAATTTATAATTATATAATTCTAGATATATATTGTATAACAAAAATCAAAATTTATAATTATATAGTTCTAGATATATTATATATATATACTATTATTATTATAATTCAACATATTAAAAATTAAAAAAAAAAAATTTAACATTGAAATGTTACCATTACAATATCAAAATTGTTATAGAGTTTAAGTTGTTAGTAAAATTAATAAAATTATTAAAAATTAAAAAAAAATTTAATAAAGTTTATAAATTGTCAAAATTATTATAGAGATATGAAGTCTTTTAAAAAGTTTATGAAAAATTAAAAGTTAAAAATTTAAAGTTTAAAGATTGTTAAAATTAAATAAGTTTGTTAAAATTTAAAAAATATATGTATATATTTATCTTTTATATTGGCGTTTCTGGAAGAGATGTTCGCGGATTTCTTGCGGATCTTGGAGTTGATGTTAAAGGTTGGGTATGTATCATAGGCCGTGTCCAAATGTTAAACTCCTAATATCAGCATTATATTCAATGGCATGTATCGTAGGTTATCAGCGGATGAATATTAGGATCCGTTTTTCCATATGGCTGGCTGGTAGTCCTAGCTGCGCTCCGTCTTCTTTTTTGATTTTATTGATTATATTTACATAACTAATACGGCGGCTTTGCATGCTCTTCTTCCTCATCTTCCTTTCTCTTCGAGATATGTCATTGGGTATCGGAACAGTCTCGTAATTTGAACCAATATTTGCTACTCGTACTTTGATTTTCTTATACCTGTAAAAGAAATAAACAAGAACGGCAGCAATTGCGAAAAACAATAGTAAAGTGGTAGTACTTATGGCTATTTTAGTGTCATATAATTTATCAAGTACATGTCGGTGTTGGTGAATTGTTTCATTAATGTGGTCTAATTGTTTATTCCATTTTAAGCCAGTGATTTTAGTATGCGCTGTTTTATTAAGTGTAGTTTGCAATAGGTAATCTTCTATGTTTATGTTTACGTTTATATCATTTCTTTCTAATATGCTGTATTGGAATGTTGTGTTGGAGTTTACATGTGCAGGGTTGATTAATGTTTGATAGTTTGTCCTAATACTGCACTGTGGGGGTAATACGTGAAGGTCTTTTATCCAAATAACTTTCTGAGGTGTATCAGTACACTTCAGAACACCTTGTAATGGTTTTTGGACGCTAATGAATAGATGTGATTGAATAAGTTTAGTGTAAATGTTATCATTGGTTACTTTCTCAAATTCGCAAGTTCTGTGGCGGTTAAAGGAACCGTTGTTCAGTAAAGTTATTATACAGTTAGTAATGTCAAATGACAGTATTGCATCTGTAAGCGGGCATGCATGATAATGATTAATTGTTTTGCATTGTTTGAAATGTTGTGTGGTCATATATGTATAAGTGAAAGTATTCTGATTAATGAAATATACCTTATAGTTAGGTGTATATATAAATCTATCTCTATCATTATTTCTCATATGAGTGGGAAATGGAGTTAATTGATAAGTATGAAATATCTGTTCATCAGTTAGGGGAATCATAGTTACTATGTGGAACATATTATTTGGACTCACAGTTGTCCAGGTTAGGTGTAAGAATTTCAAGAATTCCGTGTTTATGTCCACTAAAGTCGTTAACTTAAGCTTAATTTGGGCATCGTTAATAAATACATTAAGGGATTCTCTAGTATAAGCAAGATACGGGGTGTTGTAATTTTTAGTTTCTGCTAAAATGTCGTATACCCTTTCTTTTAACCTATTTACCAGATTTATGTAACTAGATACTAAGTTTATATAGTCTGATACGATCATTCCATTTTCAATTTCCAGGAATCTTCCTGCTACTTTCTCGTTTCCTTCTAATATCTTGGTAAGCTGGTCTGATATTTCATTGACCGATGTAACCGTGTCTTTCAATTGGTCCTTCAACTGAACTATAACTTTATTGTACCCATCGTCATTATCTGCTAACATGGTTATTTCTCTTCGTATTTCCTGTACTTCCTCGTCTAGTGCCGTGCCGAAAACCGATTTAAAGACTTGACCTATTCCGTTAAGGAACCCTCGTTCCTTCCTTCCGGATGTGTTGTAGGACAATATCCAATCATCTTCCAATAGTACCTTTATTTCGCTGATTAAAAGATAAATGTTTCTAATTAAAATAGAGTTTGTATTTTTCCTTATCACTCGTGTGATCATTGCCCTTTTGGTTCTATTACTTCCTCCTTCTTTATTATCTTCCAATTGCCTTATGACACTAAAAATGGTGTGTTTGTTTGTTTTGGGTGCGAGATGCAATGTTCCGGTGAAATGGGTATAATTCCTTTTCGTGATCATGTTCTCAGGAACTGGTTTGGTGGAGTTACTTACGGATGTTGAATTTGTAGTGTTGTCTACGGATGTAGAAAGTTCCTGCAACAATCCTGCTGGCCTTTGATTGTACTTTTGCCTTATAAATTCACTTGTATCTTTTGCCGTTTGTGGATACGACGATTGATATGAAGTTCCAAATTGCTTTTTACCGACTGTTTTTCCGGAAGTAAGTAATGCGGCTTGAACGTTCATAAGTTCCTTCTCCATTGCAATTAAGTTTTGATGTATGAAATGGGTACTCTGGAGGTTCAGAGTAACATCTAAATATCCCATAATGAACTTTGTAGACCCTACAGGGTCTAATATTAGGCCAGGTACCACTTTAATACCATCATTCTTGTCCGTGGTCTGGTATGCAATATTGCATGTCATGCACCACATGATAACAACAATCTTTACCGTTTTGAACATCTTTCTACCCTTTTCAACATAAAATTAAAATATATATATATATATATATATATACTATATATATATAAATTACGATTAGAAACGAAAAAAATAAAAATAATAATTAATATTATTAAAATTAAAAATCAAAAATTGAATTAAATATTGACATACACGTAAATATACTTAAACTAAGATACACACATATTTGTATACACTTACATACCTGCATACATGAATAAACATACATATAGAAATACACAAATACATATATATATATAAATATACATATATATATATATATTTATATATATATATTTTAACCTTATTGCATTTATAATATGTATAGTTCCTGCCTCATGGTGTGAGTGAGAGTGATTGTATAGCGTTATGCGGTTGGTTCTTGAGTTTTCAATAATTGAAGAAATTCGCTTAGTTTTGATTTGCTGAGGATTATCTCCTTGAATTTATCAACCTTCCTCTCCAATATTGCAGTTTCTTCCTTTAGTTCCCTTTTTGCTGTTGTTAGCTTTTCCCATTTTATTCTTCTTTGTTTAGGTGTTAGTCTTACACTTCTCATAAGATACTTGTATCTTGGTTGTACGATATATCTTTTTTTGGTTTTTATATCTGGTTCTTCTTCTGTTCTTTTTCTTTTTGGTGTACTGGAGTGATTTTCTGGAGTGTTAATTAAAGATACCAATAGTATCGGTGAAACAGTTGTAGTGGATGTTTGTACTGGTGGTGATGCGAAATTGAAATTGTACAGAGTACTTAGTATTGGTGCACAGAGTGTAATTTGTGCTACCTCTAGACAAATTGGTTTTAAACTTTTGTCATATCCACTTTCCGGAATACGCACTAGTGATCGTTCAGGTGTTGCAACTTGAAATGAAGGTGCCATAATCTAAAATTATAATACTATCTGTTACTTTTATATTTTCCTTACTTTATGTCTTAAAATTATTATATATATATTAAAAATATATTAAATTTTCTATTTAATTCTTTCATGTGCTTATATGGCTCCTGTTATGAATCTGCCTCTCCCTCGAGAATCTCTCCCTGATATCGTCCAGGAATTATTATTCCAGGACAGTCTCCATTTAAGAGATAGTCTATTACATTCTATCCTTGATCTCGTCAATATGGTGGGAATGTTCTCGCCGATGATGATTCGTTTGAAGAATCCTTGTATTAATTCTACTATGTTTTCTGCTTTATAGTACAATAGCCAAACGTTCATGATGTCTAATGTGTCTTCGTTTCTTGTCGGCAACAGAGTTCTTTTCAGATCATCAGCATCTTCTTCCTTTAAATATGATATTAGTTTTAAAGGTATAGAGAACATGGCTAAAGTCCATGCTTTAGTACAAGTTATTGTAAATATATCTTGCACCATCGAGTAAGGGGTGCATTCTACAATTTCTATTAGAATTCTTTCTATTATTTGATCTTTTCTATGTAATTTGATCAATTTAAGCAATCTGAACAATAATCTAGGGCTTAATCTTCTGCCAATGTTTTTCTTATGGCTCAACTTAATATTTATCCAAAATTCATTTAATACTTTATAATAGTTTATTGGATATACCTCTTCCATAGTTATTTTCTCTAGGAAATACTCCATAACACTATTATAGCCTAAATATGACATCGTTTTCATAATTTCTCTACACTCATCGTAGAAGATGTCTTGGAAAGGCCATGTGGCAAGAGTTGCCAAATGTCCAGTAAGAACGTCACCAAATAGGTTCATATAGAGGGTGTCTCTATTTCTCCCTTTCTTCTTTAATGCGTTCATTATTTGTATCATCACTTGTGTACATGGGAAAATTGGAACTAGACCCTGCATGCGCTGGGCGTTCATAGTCATAATCGCTCTCACGATTGACTCCATCTCTCTCCATCTTTCTTTACATTCTAGATCTTTGGCCCAACCACAAAGTTTATTCATGTTTCCGAACCATATGTATTCGGCTATTATGTTTTCACGGTTAGGTCCCGTGATATCTTCTTCACAGTATGGTTCTATATGTTGTGCGAACTCTTCTCTATCTCGACTGTTTTCAGTTTTATCAAAAGCTTTTTTAAATATTTCTTTATCTATTAGAATCCCATATTGAGAATAACAGTCTTCATCTATTAACTGTATAAATTCATTATAGTCGAGATTAATACCGCAAGCTATTCGAGAGATAACCCAATCTATGGTTTGGGAAACAATGGTTTTAATCCACATCTTTATTAGTGTTTCGAGATGGATAGGTATTTCTAAGTTTGAGGTTATAAGCTCAGCAATGATGGCGGACTTTCTTAGGTCCTTTCGCCTCTGAGTTGCCTCATTTGTTTCTATGCATCCTCCAAAGTGCAACCTCTCTTCCATCCATTCTTCTGCCAACCTTTCGTGTAAGATGCTTTTTGCATGTCTCGAGGTGGCTACCGTTATCCCTACCTTGATCGCTGCTAGGTCAACCAACTTCATAGGCTTCATTCTGAAGTTTTCCATTTTGCCAGAATTGCTAGAAGTAGAATTACCAAACCGTAAGTTTCCTCTCTCATACCTGTATGTCTTGTGTATAGTGTTATAGTGTTTTGAGTGGAAGGAATGTCCATATTCCTCGTTACACACACATATAAACTTGCATAATAAATTGTATAATACACATACATACATAAATAAATAAGACCTTATTTATAACTTAACTAGGTAGAATTAGTTTTTTTTGAGTGGGTCTCGTTTTAGTTTCTACATAGACCTGAGCTTTTCTTTCCCGACTTAATTGTAGTGGTTGCACTAGAGTGATTTAGATGATGAAATAGAGGTGAAACTCATATATGAGATAAAAGAAAATATTAAGCGAAATATCATTCTAATTTGCAATTAGAATTCACCTCAACAGGTTAGGGAGAATTGTTCAAGAAAATTAGTAACATAACTAATAATGTTCTGTTCAAGTGACGTACATCACGAATGAATATTTTTAAGTATAAAATATTCGATTCCCGATACACTATCACTTAAATATTAGTGTTTCGATCTTTTGGTCACTCTAGTATCTTTGGGTCTTCGTTGAAAATTAATTTACACGTGACTTCAACTTCTGTGAGCTCTAATTTCTCTTTAAGCGCATTAAAGATCACAAAAGTTGGAGTAACCCATATTTTATATCGTTGGATCTTCCGTCACACTTCCATCTTCTAATCTTCATGCTCTTGTTAGCTTACCTTCTAATTATTGATGTATTAAATTTTTCAATATTTAATAAAGATCTTCTAAATTTCGTAGATGAGTTACGGACTCTTTTCCCACTTGCAGTCCTGTTGTTTGGTCCATTGACGAGCTCTTTTCAATTTTCCTCCCAACATTGTGTTTGTCGGAGTAAATTCCTTGCCCATCTAAAGTAGTAGAAATAAATTTTTAAATTTCTTTACAATCTTTCTTATTTAATGCTTCTCTTTCTTTTAAATAAACTATCTTTTATTCAATATTTGTAATAATATAAACTATAGGTGTTGTTTATATTTCAATAGCTGTTATCTTGCTATTATTCTGCTATTTATTTTCCATAGCTTATTGTTTTCTACTACTCCTCAATTTGAGTGTTATTTACACAACAATATCTCTATTTTGCCCATCATTTCTTCTTCGTTTAGCCATGAAGTAAAGAAATAATAAACATAACAGGGAAATTGTCTTCAACAACTTCTCTTATCGAGTCTTTTCTGCACATTTTTCGCTGATATTTTCTTTTACTATTATCAGTTTCTTTCTAATTAAAATCTTTCGTTATACTGCTTTGACGACAGTGTTATATTACTATGTAATTTAAATAATGTGCAGTTGGTTGCGTCCTAGAAGGTCATTGATCTGTGTGTTCCGTTTCAGGTTACGTCGTAAGGAAAGATTAGAGCTGAAGTTTCCTCTTCTGGGAGTTCTTTAAGCTCCTTTATTACCAACAAAGGGTGATAATGGTCAATTATCAGCAGCCAGTGGACCCTAGTCTTTCCTTTCTTCCGTAATCACTTTACTTCGGATTTCAGAATGCTTCTAGTGCGGCAACCCGATATTATTTACCACAGTAGGTTGAGTTTGAAGTGTGTGGCTTCTCAACAGAGTCAAGAAATAAAGGTGGAATTACCTTTCCTATATTGCTTTCCGGAGGGTACTGGCTTATGCTTGCTATTGCAGCCTCCATGAGCCCCAAAATTTCTCTTCCTCATGTGATCAGCATTAAATCTTCTAATAACTGGGTAAAATATCAAAAATTTCTTTTAGATGTTGGACACTTGAACGTCATGGGTGTCACTAACGTACGTAAAAATTATTACGATTTTGTGTTGTACGACAAGGTTCCCTACGGATCCTGTCATCAACTGGATCAGCGTATTTTCCGAGTTTTTATTCAATTCGTACTTCTACGTCTACTCTTCTTTCCAGAGGTTCTACATAGCATTGTGTAAAGCAGTATGATCCGTACAGCTTTCGGTACCTTTATTCCATGTACCTCATCATTCTAGGTCAAACTTGAGACCATAATCGAACGGACCGATCCCTTACCAGTAAAGGTGCGCTCATTCTCATTCGAATGATCATGCCTGCTCGGGACGGAATTACATCATCCTTCGAGTTTTTACCCAAGGGTTGCAAGTCATGCTCATTCTCAGCCATACAGGATTCGGTGATGTCGCCATATGTCGGTCACGGGCGTACTCAACTATAGGTACCACTGCACCGCTCCGATTCCCTAATGGGGTCGACGATGTCTTACGTATTCTACCGTTGTTGACAGCGTTCATCCATATTCTCCTGACGTACCATTTGAACAGATGGTAAATCTTTTACCTCTCTGTCATACAGGTAAGTGAGCTAAATTGGGACAGAAATTGTCCTTCCCTGAACCTAATCAGGTATTAATCTAATCATATATATATATTATATATATATATATATATATATATATATATATATATATATATATATTATATATATATATATATTATATATATATATATATATATATGATATTCGCTTTCTCAAGCGCGTACTCCATGTAAGTGCGGTTCTCGCCACTCTGGATATCGTTTTCAGAATCTTCTTTAAGATTGTCTGAGAGTTCAATCAGTATCTTCTTCACGGATTACAAATAAATCCGGAGTTCTGGAGACTTTATAATTCTACAAATCACCTATAAAAACATCATGTCGGAATCGGTCTTTCTCAAGACTTTATAACATTACAAATCACCTTCTAAAACATCATCCATGAGTGTTCGAGGCGGTCTTTATACCAGTATTTACGTATCATTCTGGCTGTTTCTTGAGTACCAATCATTATTAATGGTACCAGCCTTGTTTACGATATCTGCGCCTATATCTCCTCTCTCTATTGAGGACTAATTACAGCTATCATTTATGACTGTACATAAATAATAAAATTTGCAATATTCATTGTAAATGTGCAGGTTAATTTTCTAATTACGGCTGTTTTCTAGCCTTTAAAAATCTATCTCTTTAGTGCTCTAATCTGAGCCAATCTACTGTGTTACTGGTGCTGATGTCGTAGTGTTACTGCTATTCTAATTCAGTGTGTCTTCTTAGGTCATATCGGTCTTTGACCTCTTAATTTGTTCTGTGCGTATAGTGCCAATACAATATATATATATATATATATATATATATATATATATATATATATATATTATATATATATATATATATATATATATATATAATATATATATATGTGTGTAGAAAAAAAATATACAATACAAAAATATACATAAACAAACGTATTAACTTGCACACACATATATAAATATATATAATACTATCATACTAGTATAATATCTACTAATAATATAATATATCATATATATCCTAATATTTAATTATATATATATATATATATATAATATACTATAATAATAATAATAAAATAAATAATATAACTATATGTGTCTACATACGCCTGTTATATATACATTTATCTATATATCTATTATACTTTTATATATATATATATATATATATATATATATATATATATATATATATATTATACTATTATATATATATATTTTATATATATAAATTATTGTATTTATTATATATTATATCTAACATATATTATTTATATATATATTCAATATTATGTATATACTCTATAAATTATAAACATTATCTATAACTATAAGGTTAAAAACATGGAACTTATAGCGAGTGGCAAATAGTCTTTTTCTGTTGTCCATAAAAGGAATATTAATGATTTTAAAGAGCAAGCCATGTATTCTACCGTTTCTTAAAACAAATCGCGTACTTCTCGTTTTGCTGAGGAGCAACAAAAAAAAAATTTCCTTTTAATATATAAAAAAAATGAGAAAAATTCTAAAACATTCTATGGCATTTATTAATGATATATGCATGTGTATGTGCTAAATATAGTGTGTGTAATAACGAATATTAACGCACACACACACACACATTTACACAATAACATATATATATATATATATATCTAATAACATATATACATAATATATCAACATATCCTATATAATTTATATTATTTTTGGAGTATTGTGATGAGTGCTTACTTATATGTAAGTTGTCTGTAAGATTGGTTTGATGAGAGATGGTTAGTAATTCGGTTAATATGTGGTGTATGGTGAGCATAGGGTATACCGTATATTATATCATATATAAATATAATATATTATTATATATATATATAATATGATTATAGTAGGTTAATATATATATATATTATCTATAATATATTCATGATATTATATATATATAGTAAAAATTTCTTTTTTCTCAGAAATACTATCGCCTAAGTAATCAGACCGGATATTCGATTTGATAAAAGCCTATTTAATAACGACAACGAAAAAGCTTGATATATAGTAGATGAATTACTTAAATTTCTAATTGATTCAGATGTTTTAATTTGTTGGTGTGTGTTATTTATGTTATTGTAACATATTAAGATTGATTTATACGCATAAACTTACATCTACATAAATATTAGTGTACAGAACACATAACACACGCACCTAAGCACATACATCTTTATACGCATATATATATCTATATATATATATATATAGTGGTGAAAATTTCCTATTCTTACTAAAAAATATTATTAACTATAATATTATGCTTATATATATATATCTATATATATATATATATAGTGGTGAAAATTTCCTATTCTTAAAAAAAAATATTATTAACTATAATATGCATGTAGAGATCTTAAATAGCTATTGACCTCCTTGCATGATATGGTACTCTTAGAAAGTACCTTCACCTTTTGTACTGCCTCTACCTGCCGGACTGCTGTCCTTCGCAGTGGGCATAGACTCGTCTAACCTTTCATTACGAGCTTTACCTGCAACTAACTCTTCCTTATTCTTACTTAATTTCTCAGTTTTCCTCCTGACTGCCATTGGGCTATCCCTTTTCTTTGCCGAGAAAGAAACTGAGATGAACTTACAATCTGGTGAAGAGTTACATGAAGAGTACAGTATTCTTTTCAACCGCTCTTCTTCCTCTTCATTCAGTGAGGATTCTGTTTCTGTTGGTCTCACGCAGTGGGGACCGTCGGTTATAGGGTCATACATAGGTGACGATGAAGAGTAACTTGTTTCTAGCTCTTCGCCACTGATTATTATGGGACTTTCTTCATCCTCTCCCGACTCTTCATTATAGTGGTTTTCGCGCTCTTCTTTTTTATTCGACCTGATTCTTTCACGCGAAACGTGGGCTACTTTGTCTCTTCCTTCTTCGTATGACTCAGACTCTTCTGTTTTTGACGAGAGAAAATCTTCGTAGGTATAGTTTGCCTGCGAAATGCGAGATACTTCTTTACCTTCCCCTTCGGGAACTCAGACTCTTCGTCATTAGTCGAAACGGAATCTGGATAAGAGTATTTGAATTTCCTTGGAATTATTCTCTTGATTTTCTCCTCCTCCTGCCAGTTCCGCTGTGTATAATTCATCGTTCGTGTCCTATTGGTGCGAAGTCCTTCCATATACACGGGTTTTCGATAAAGTAGTATTAACGACCAGCCTTGGGCAATGTTCCTATCTTCCACTTTTTATTAATGGATTCCTGATCTTCGTCTACACTAGACGACCAATCTTGTCTGTATCGACTTTGGGGATTTAAGTGACATCTGCAACTATCCCTATAAGTTATATCTCCTCGACCGTAGGGGTCGGAGTTCAAACAATTTCTCTTTATAGTCTTCATATCGACTTCTGCATACCCTAGTCTCTTCTGACCTAGATGGCAAATGGATGGTCTTTTTATACGCCCTTTTGTTCTGCTCTACTCTGCTCAATTCCGATTATATTTTTCATTTCTCTCCTTGCTGCTGATGTCTCTCTCTGCTCTTTCTCCTATCATCATACTCCTCTTCTTCTCTCACTTTCTTCAGCCTGCGGCTTCGTTAAAATATCTCATTCACATTCGCCCTTTTCTCATCTTATTTTAGACTTTAAAAAATCATCACACCAATGTGACATCTTGATTCTGCTCTTTTTTTGCCAAAACCTTCTATTATATTTACTCATAACCATGTTTCTTTTTCCTTTAATTTTCTTTATCCATGCTCCGTGTAATATACGATTGTTGGTTATGTTATTGTGCGTTTCTAATGTGGTAACTAAAACTGAAGGGGGGTGACGGGTCCTTGCCTACGGTATTCTCACCTTCACTCTACCTTTACAACATATGACCACACAGAAAAAAAATTAACACATATTATATGGCGTTTCGGCTGGGATGTTTGTATATATATATATATTAGGCTATTTTTAAATTATAAAAATATTAATATATATAGTATTATATAGTTATATATATATGAGTATATATATAAGTATATATAATATATATATTTATTATGTATTCGTATATATATATTATATATATATATATATATAACAAATAAAATTTAAAGTATTTTAAATAGCAACTACAACATATATGTATATTTATTATGCGACATTGTGTTATACGTGTATAAATTACACACAAATGTTTACACTACCTATGATCACACAATATAGTATATATATATATATATAGTATGTATTATATAATAATATATATAATATATATATTAATATTATATATTTAATAAATTTGTATATTAATATATATATATATTATTTAATTATATATATACTAACAAATCAAATATATTCTTTTCTCTTAATTAATTATGGGAAAATGACAGGAATGTTGTTTCCTGTTGATAATTTAACTCAATTTCTTAAGAAAAGTGACTTCTTACTAAAGCAAAACAATACATATATATATATATATATATATATATATATTATATATGTATATATATATTATATATATATATATATTATAAATACTGTATGATATTATCTATTATAATATATATATGATTAGTATCAAAAATTGCTGGGAAGAAAAGTGGATTACAGATAATAGCTAATTTTATATTAAAGAAAAAATTATTTTTTTTTTTCAGAATTGATTTTTTTTTAAAACTTCTGTATGGGGAGTTTTAATTAGTGGAAAAATTATTTTATGGCGGCTATAAATGGATGTGAATTTTAAAATATTAGAAGAGTGAGTAAAAAATAGATTTTATATATTATGGAGATATTTAATAGAAAAGAAAATATATTATAGAGAGCCGTTTTTGTTATTTTCTTTCCAGGAGGAGAAAAATAATTACGAGAGATCAAACTTTTTCGAGACGTTATTGAGAGAGGTAAGAAAAATAATGATTTTAATATTAAGAGCTAACCTGATAATTTTTTCAGTCTGCTGTAATGATGTTTCGGTGTGTCTTTCGGCTTCTGTTTTTCTGGGACGTCTGGTGGTAAATTTTCGGACTATAGAGCGGAGTTTTTTATCGGGCAGATTTTCGTTAGTTCTTACGCCGAGTATTTATTACACACACAAAAAAAAAATTTCACTTAAAATGATTTTCTTTTCCGAAATCAATATTACTTTATCGATTAGTATTTCTAATTGCTTGAATTTTAAATAATTTTCTTCTGCTTTTTTATTTTGGATTTTTCAGTTTCTTCTACTTATGCCTGGATATCAAGTTCGTGTTGATGCGGG
>JABUQX010022963.1:25000-31169 GCA_015478945.1 Trachelipus rathkii
ATGGTTCTCTCTCCTCATAATATCAGAAAGTGAGAAGAATGTCGATAGAATATTGTAATATGGTTTAAGTTGCTATGAAGGAAGACTAAATTGTTTGCAAAAGCTGTCGCTAAAAGATATTGTTGTGGTTGTGTCCATGTCGACTGTGTATTATTCGAAGAGAGTGCGATTTCCTGGGAAAATCTGAAATGACTTTTTCTGAGTGAGCATTCTCGGCGTGAACATATTCAATACATAAATTATCAAGCTGAATCGGTTGTTAATTGCTAAGGGAAGTGATAAACACTAAAATGATTGAGGTACTTGATCTTCAACAGAAGAGGAAGACAGGTGATAACAAGAGCCTGTAGATTTTTCTTAGCAAATAGGTGAGAGAGGATATATATGAACAAATGGAGTGCTGAGCTAAGGCCCCTTGGGATATCGTGCCTACGTCGATTGATTGCTTCAAATATAGTAGCTGTCATTGATTATTGGTAATCTCTAGCAACTTTGTAGAATGAGTTTCTGCCTATTAAAGCTACCCATTTTATTATTACTCGATTCTGTCCTTATAATATGAGTTGTTGCTAATTCTCCCAACTGAAAAGGCTAATCTCTTCGGCCCAACTATATTCATAAGTATTCAAACTATATTTTTCTATGTCTCGAATACTCTAGAAGACACTGTTGGCATATTTCCCTGTATATCCCTCTATGTGTGTGTGAGATGAGAAGTGAAACAAGTCACTCGTCACAAAACATTGTTTGTTCCAAAGAAGAAGTAGACATTTAAATGAATTCGTATTGCCGTGAAAATAAGGGGAAGGCTGCTTAGAGACTTCTGTGAGATGAGGTGGGCCTAGTCTGAAAATGGACATTATCGCGGATCAGTTATGTCCTTTTTTTGTTTATTCTGCGTGACAATCACTTTAGTAATTTAAGTGGGCGTGAGCTATGGATGGAGAGGAACCTATGGATAGTGATCATGGAAATGAAGTCGCCTGGTAGTCAAATAAGATAGCTGAGCAGCGTGCTGCTAATAAACAAGGTAATACGATAGCATTTCATATGCAAGAACTCGCGCGCAACTTCTTAGAATCGATTAAATATGCTGTGAAAACGTGAACAGTTATCACTCACGAGAAATCGAATCGGAGCAGCAAATGCGAAGTAAACGATCTCGTTCTTCTGACTTGCAAGCACAGAAAAGTCTGAAGAATCTTGTGATCTGAGTGCTGCGAAATAAAGTAAGGAACAAATGTATGTTAAATCTATCTAAAATCGACTGGTTGGAGATTATAGAATAGGTATTTGTTGAATTTTTCGCAAAGTTAAAAAGTCTTAAAAGTCTCAAAAAAGTAATAGAATTCTGTTGAACGGTGAAGAACTTGGGTGGTTTGTGCGCTTACGTGAGAAAACATATTATCCAAATGAGCTATTGATATTGAGTCTCAACAAGAAAGATATCTGTGAGTAATTGATAGATGCGTCAAAAAAGGAAACAATGCTTAACTCGAGAATTACTTACTATGTTCACTGTCATTACAATGATCCCTACACTGTTGGGGTTTGAACCTCCTTCTCTTTGCTATAGCTTATATATCTTAATCTACTTTCTTTCACACATCGCTCAAATATCGCCAGCTTCGGTTAGACAGCGCGTACTTCTTCGATATTATATACTTGACCCTATATCCTTTACGTGGAGTCTGTCTTACTACTACTTTAATTCCTACTTTTTCATTAATGATCTATCTCAGTCTAGCGGGAAGTAACTGCAGGCCTCTAACCTCTAATCACGACATGTGGACTTAAAAGTGGTATCCATGTAATTGCCGGCATAGCTCTTTACCTGGTAGAGGACGAGACCCTCTGCGAAAGGATAAGAATGTAGCATAATTCACAAGTAATTTTGAGCACTATTATACACAATGAATCAATTAAGGAATGGCTAAGCTTTTGCTAGCCTTCTTTCGTAACTGATCTGAAATGGACTGTGAGTGAGTGGTGGAATGACACCTCTTCTAAAATCTGTATAAACTTTCTAAATCAGGGTATAATTAAGAAGAGGTGATAGAGTAATTGTGTGGTGCGCGAGTCTCGTTTCTTTGGATAGGAAATCTGTTCGATATTTATTCTCGAATGGACCTTTTGAGTATATTTTGAGTGTATAATAAAATAATGAGTTGTGAACAAAATTCTATAGTTATTGCCGATGTGAAAGAGAGATACATACCGGGTAAGAAGACTCTATAAATGTTACGAAAGAAATACATCATCACATCTTTCTCCAAAGAAATGCTACGCCAAGTATAGATCGAGATTACTTTGTGCGTAAACTCATCAAGAATCTCCTGTCTCATGTTCGCGCGAACGATGGCGAGTTGATTGAAGTTTTGGTATAGTTCTGTGTAACAAGAGCGTTTTCATTTTAGAGTATACGTTCTCTCGTAGTGTTGAGCGGACTGGAATAATAAACAGAGAGCCACAGTAATAGTACCGGCCTTAAACACTTAAAATTAGAAACAGGTAAAGGGAGAAATAAATATGGTGCGTTAAGCGTGTGAGGAAAATATATCACCGGTGCGAACTTATAGTGAATAATGAAAATCGTATGCGCAAGAATGTAGGTGGCTAGGTTATTTTTGGTGCTCGAAAGAGTGGCCGTCCAGTGACTAATGGCACTAGAGAGATATATATGGTGACTAGGAGACAAGTTCTAGTTGTTGCTAGTAGTGAGTGGTAGAGATGTGTGGATCAAATCTTATCATTGAAACAAATGATTGAAAAAATGAATGGAGAAAGAAGAATCACCACCTTTTATGTGTAGTGGGATTTATTGATTCTCAAACAGCGTATATAGGAAAGTCTCTAATGGCAGGTGTTAGTGATCAGTACTTGGTTTGCTGGTTGCGTTCTGACTTCACTGAGATTGTGGCATATCAAAAGTATGTAATGTCCGCTATAACGAATAGTGAAGCATGTGTCAAAGATATAACTCTAAGTGTGTGGATAAGTGTTGGTTTCTACGATATTAATAGCTGAGTAATGCATCGGGGATGTGTTTATGTCTCCCTGTTATTCAATTTGGAGTCATGGATGGAGTTTATGAAAAAGAATTAGCAGATGGGGTGGCAGGAAATGTGTCAGAATATGATGGAGAAATGGTGGTGTGATATGGATGGGTGCAGATAGAGTACCTATTGAGTGTGTCGAATGACTTTTGCGTTTTGTTGTGATATAAACTCTGATGAGAATGTGGTGTTGGAGTGGGGATTGAGGTGAGGAGAATTTGGGCAGGGGTGTGTAAGAGAGAGGAGGGGGTTTGAAAAGGTAAACGGGGAGCAATCTCTGGTAATATAGATGTACAAGGTTGTGCGAAAAGTCGAGTCGAAGAACAATCTCCGGATGTGAAGTTATGTATTAACAGTGGTGGACAAGGGCTTGGAAAAAGTGTCTGAGTTTAACTTATTTTAGGTGAATTTCACTAATCTGGATGACACACACGGGCACACCGGATGATGCAGAGTGTGCTTTTAGGGTGAAAAACACGGATATGTGAATGGGCGAGGTATGAAGGTACAGTGTTTGAGTCGAAAGTGTATCATAAAAAAATAGTTGGGTGGGAATGTAAACTTTAGGGTATCTAAAGTCCTTTGAGTGCGCTAGAAGGTCTCCAACGATTTTATGGTCTAGTTAAGATCTTTCCTCAGTTTACCTTGTGTAAAATTATATTTATGAACCGAGAGACATGCTAGTCTTGGTATACAAAGGTATATAACCGTAAAAGATTATGATTTCCACAATTTAGGCCATATCTTAGGGGAAATTGCTCTATATGGCTATCCTAATTATGTGTAGAAAAGAATAACCAGATAATTCTGGGAAGAACTCGTTCAATTAATAATATATGTGGTGTGAAAGAAAGGGGTAATGAGCGAATAAATGAAAGTAACGCTTAAGATGTGTTATTTTATTGTGGAAAGGAAGAATGAACAGTCGGTTGGTTAAGCGGATGTATCGTGGTGTGTGTGTTTGGGAAATCGCCTGCTAAAAGACTGAAGAAAAGTGGATTGAATCAGTAAAGGATTGCCTGTGGAGTAGAGAATTGTGAGTTTGGGAAGAGGCGTGAAGATTAGTGCACAAAAAGGTAGTGAATGGCGGGGTTTTGGTAAGGGGCGTAATGGTTGTAGTCCCCCACTGGGCAAGTGGAAGTGAACCCGAGCGAGTGGAGTGGACGGAGCAAATAGATGTCCGATAGTCATGGGTCCGCGTCGGCGGTCTCGAGCTGGGTAAGGCCCATTAAGACGTTTAATCGAACATTTTTTCTGAGCAGTACTTCGCGTACGAACCAGTTCTTAACCATAGATATGAACTAAAGGGCTTTCATTCGACTTTGTTCATGTTTTCTTCTTCAACCTTTACGCTTAACTAACCTGGAAGCTTCTTTCCGTGTGTATAGCAGGTAGACTATAACGAAAGGTGTCTTGAAGAAGTAATGTCTGGGACAAAGATTAGTATTAAGCGTGTGAGAGTGAGTGTGTGATATGACCATTGGTTCACATTTTTCACTATCCAGGCGCTAGTGTATCATGTGCTGTGGGTGCTATCAATGCTCTTCGTGTTTCTCTATTCTTTCCTCAGCGGCGATTTAAGCTGCTCTTATCCTTGTTCTTGGAATCCTCTCTTTCAGCCAAGATATCATATGTCTGTAAACAATCAGATATTTCGTGACATACTTTGTTGTTTTTATTGACATTTACTTAATCTCCTCAAGTAATTTAAAAAACTAGGGCCTGAGCGGGTTCTGTTCTCCCATGAAATTACTCGTAATTGCGAGGTTTGAAAGCTAGAGGGTAGAGACAAATTAATGAAGATCTAAAAACTGGAACAAAAGGTGAACCGCCTATTTACGCTAGTGATAGCTCCGGTCTTGAGTGCGAGGAGCTGGTAATAAAACTGTAAAAAAAAACTTACCTTTTTCGCGAAAGCTGGGACGGATAGTGACAGCAAATTGGACAACTGAAGTCTCTGCCTTTTGGTCTCATCTTTTCGCGGGTTTAGTGCTTACTCCCATACTCCTTTCTTCAGGAACATGTAACCTCAGTATCACGTGCAAAAATTCTTGAGATTTTATTTCATTCAGATTAGAATACCTTGGAAGTCCTTGAATAATCAGGTAAACCAAGAAATCTACTCTTTTTCAACATTACCAGAAAAAAACCTAGAATGGGGAAAGGGAGGTTATTACGGAAGTAATCTTTCACTGATACAACCAATTTCCCCTACGGACATCAATGCTTTTGGTTCCTTTGCGGTTTAGTGCTACCTTTCCGCCCTCCTTTCAGTATGGATATACAGGAAATGTCAATATCAACACTTACAAGACACATCGTGAATTATTGTTTATTGCTGAAAAACTCCAGTAGAATTGTTTGTAAATAGCCATATTATAGTAAAAAAAGAGAATTACAAAAACCTATTAAATATTAAACCTGCGAGCATTATGAACAGATTAAAACTATCTATTGTTATATTTAGCTATTCTAACTGTTGTAACTATTTCCCCACCTAGCCACCGAACCAAAAGGATCCACAACCATTCACGCTCCATCCAGCTTTGGTTCACTTTGGCGGTTAAATGCTAACCCAAACTCACTCGTCTGAACACCCTGCAATCCAACTTTCTTTCCTAATCGGAAAAGCTTCCCTACTCTCACTTTTAGACCTGACGTGAGATTTTCACTACGAGCGAACTTTATCATTATACCACCATTTTCCAAGACAACCTAGTGAGAACAGTGCTAGAAAAATATTAGTAAAAAGAGAAAACATATCTAGAAGATTAACATAAAATACTTTGAAACTGTTGTAACTATCCTAACGAACATCATATGCTATTGTTACTTTACCACGATTTAGTGCTAACCCTACTTCCTCTTCAGGAACAATAACCTCAATTGCGTCAATTAATTGGTTTTCCTAACTAACCACCTACTCCATTTTCGCACTCTGAAGTCCAGCGAAATATATTTAAACCGTAATTCCTTTCATCTTTGTTCAGTCACAATGAGCAACAGTCACAGAGCAAATCAAATTTGCCCCTTTCTAAAATATATTCATCACTTCTTCTCCTCATCTCCTCAAAATTTATTCCTTTGACATTTCATATACAGATACGATTCAT
>JABUQX010022964.1:0-20000 GCA_015478945.1 Trachelipus rathkii
CTCCCAATGTTTTAAGTACTATCTAATGATAATAGTTACGTTGTTACCTGGTTATGCTATTCGTTGTAAATAGTAGAATTAATTTATATGAATAATAAGTGATAGGATACTGATGTTGGTAGTGCTGAAGCCACTAGAGATTGTTATATAGTATAATCATGTACTTAATCAAAATATATATATTAATAACAATTATTCTATTTGAGTATTACAGTTCAATAGAATTATAATAAGCTGATAACGTAAATTCAAATAGTTTGTAATTATGGGTTAATATAATATATATATTAATTATAAAAGTATTAATTATTAATTAATTAAAAATAAGAGGGTATAATATAATATATAAACTCAAAGTATATTATCGACGAACCCTTTACTACTTAAAATACAATCAGACAACACCGTATCAACTAATCCGCCGATGTTGATCCTTTCTTTCCCCATTAAGATCCGCTAAGGTATAGGAGTATACGGCCACATTACTACTGATACGATGTGCCATCCTTTAATCACTTACCCCCATATATAAGAAATCTCACATCTAATCTACTCCAATTAGTATGTTCACTTATTTTGCTTCATACCAATAGAGTAACCCCTACATCCCCTATATAGAGATGTCGTATCCTTTTCTTATCCCTCAATTAAATAGAATTACTATAGTACCACATCTACCTCTATGAGATTAGTGTCTCATTTATATTCATTCCCTCAATATATTCATCCACTTCTTCTTTAATCTGCTTTATCTGTTCTTCAGTTATTGGAGTTTTGCCGATTCTAATATTAGTAGCTATGCTACTGAATCTACTACTTGGTGTTCTCGATGCTTAAGCATGTGCAGTTTTAAGGTTCCTTTCTGATTACACTCATAGCTACACTCAGAACATGTCCTTTTCTTTCCCTCCAAATCCAGGTTACCAAAATATGGCAAACCTTTCAAGCTTTATCCTTGGATCATATCCCAATACTAATTACAATTCAACATAAACACCCCACATGTAAATCCTTTAAAAGAACGTACACTAACTGTAAGAACGGAAGGTGGGAAGCTTCCACTGATTTTATAGAACAAGAACTGCAATCCTTCCAAACAGCGAACTTTACTTCTCTCAACAAAGCAATACAACACTTCAATAAAACCATTCTAAAGGCATCAAAAAATATATTCCCAATGGCTACGTAATAACATTGTCAATTGCAACTTTTCAACACACAGAATAGTCACCAAATAAAAATATAACTCCCTTCGACAAAATTAGACCACACGTATATCATAGATCCTCGACAATAGAATAAAATACTTACATCCACTTGATATCGAATGACAAAAACTGGCAACGTTACACTCAAACCTTAAAGCCAAGAAATCAACTTGAATATGAATAAAAACTGGCAACGTTACACTCAAACCTTAAAGCCAAGAAATCAACTTGAATACGAATAAAAAAGTGGGCAATGTTACATTCTCACAAACCTTATTCGAAAAACACCTCGCAGATGTTCTCCCACTCACCTTCACGAGAAAGGTACTCAACACTCATTCATAAACCCCCAAAAGTTCTACGAGCAAAGTATTAAACGCGAGAAATAAATATCCACTGACAAGAAAAATGAATACGGTAGCAAACTTCCTATCTGGTCATGCAGCTAGTCATACAATGATGCAACACTTCCCATTAACTACAATGGGTTTAGTGTAATGGATTTCCGCCAGGGTGTCATCCTCAGCTAGAGTCATACAATGAATGCCACTAGCTTCCCCGATTCACATGGGTACATGTTAAGGATTCCCCCCAGGACGTATCCTAGCTAGAGCCATACAATGATTGCCATACTTCCCATACACATGGTTTATGTAATGGGATTCCCCCAGGGTGTCATCCGTCACTAGAGTCATACCAAGATGCCGACACTTCCATACATCCATGGGTAATGTAATTTGGATTTCCCTGCCCAGGCACGTCATCCTCAGCTTAGAGTGCATACAATGTGCCACACTGTCCCATACACATGGGGTTATGTAAATGGATTCGCCTCCAGGGTGTCATCCTTCAGCTAGAGTCCACGTACAATGATGCGCACACTTCCGCAAGACATATGGGTATATGTAATCGATTCCCCCCGGGAAGCATTCATCCTCGCAGCTAGAGTCATACGAAGGTGATGCCACACTTGCCCATAATCACAATGGGTGTATGGTAATGGATTCCTCCCAGGGTGTCATCCTCAGCTAGAGTCATGACAAAGATGCCACAGGCTTCCCATCACAGTGGGTAATGTAATGGATTCTCTCCCAGGACTGTCATCCTGCAGCTAGAGTCACAATGATGCCACCCTTCACATCACACATGGGTTATGTAATGGATTCCCTCACGCAGGAATGCCATACTAATCGGTCGAACACTTTAATCTTTAATTGCATGATCTTACCACATGAGCTTCATCCTCATGAAAATTCAATTAGCTAGTGCCGATGACCTAAAAATCGTGCAAGCTCAAAGTCTTCTCTATTTATATATCAGCAAAACAGAACTCAGTAATTATATAAATAAATGGGGAACAGAGTGGCTATCAACAAGCGAAATGCACTGGCTCTCCTCTCAAATAATTCCTCAATTGCACATTACTGCACGACCTGTTAGAAGAAGAATCATAATACCCATGGCAGCATTTCTCCTTTCAACAACATATTTTGCTCTGTAAACAACCCACATCCGCGAGGTAACTTTCAAATACAGCTAGGACATTCAGCCCACATAATTTAAATGTTGCTGAAAAGATACAAATCTAGAATAATATTTTTGTCAGCACAATTATTCCTCGGGCAATAGTATACAGGTAATACCTTTGTCCCATCTTATAAGCTATGCATCAGGCCTGCCTGGACACGTCCAGCAATATCACAGTCCAATATCCAAAAACTAGAGGTCGATCAAAACAAAGCTCGTCAAAATAGATAAATTTCTGCCCTCCCTTCATTACCAACTCCTCTCACTTACACACTTGCACAAACAAACTCTTAATTTAGGAAGCGCAATCTTGATTATGAATAGTCCCCTGTGCAATTTTACGGCAGAATCACTTTACTCATTACAGAACCACTCCCTACAACAAACATAACAACATTCCCCTGCCTAAAAAGGGAAAAGAGATCCACAATGAGATCTCTTCATACATATACGAATGTACTTGTTCCTTCCCCACGCTCTCCACCCCCCCACCCTTGGAGCACTTAAACACAAAGAAGTGGATATCCGAATCTCCAAGAACAACTACGCTAACTTCAAGTGCGATTTCCACACATAAATATCTTCTCATAAAAAATTTTGTAACCTGAATAACTTCTAGAATAACATGGCTTGTTCCCTGTTCTCTGCTTGGCGCATTAATTCTATCTCAATCAGGATACGTAAACGATGATTTCATATATGTTATTACCTCTCTCTCTCCCTCCTCCTCCCTCCCTCCCTCCTGATACTGTCCCAAGATGTGCCGCCCTGGCAAAAGATGAGCACGAAAAACCCCCTTATCTAAACTGCTCTGACTAAATGGAACAGTCAGACCTAACTTCGATTATCAGCCTCATTCTGACTGAATATTTTGGAGTTGGCGCTTCCTCTGGTGAAAAAATGATCCGTCAGGAAGGGGATTTGGGGGTACCAAGTAAAGTAATATACTAGTTATGAGTAGTATATATATATATATTATATATTATATATATATATATATATATATTAATATATAATTATATAATATATATATATATATATTATATATATAATATATATATATATACTATATATATAATATATATAATATATATATATATATTATATATATTAACAGATAATATAATATATATATAGTATATAGTATATATATAATATTATATATATTATATATATTATAATGATAATATATATAATATTTATATTAATAATATATATATATTATATATATATATATATATATGTTATATATATATATTAACCCGTGTAAATATATTATAATATTAGTATATATATATATATATAATATATATATATTATAATATATTATTTGCATATATATATATATATATATGATATAATAATATATATATATATATATATATATATATATATTATAATAATATATAGATATATATATATTCAAACATGAATATTTTAAAGCAGGTATATCCAAAATAAATTATGTTTTTCATTTCAAAGACTATGAAATATAAAAGTACCACAATTTATATCTCTTTAGTCTATTCTCTCATTGCTATATCAAGTTATTTGTAATCTCATTAGCCAAAATTAAAAACAATTTCATTCTCATTAAACAGATGTTCCAGTCACCAAAATCATAAACTCATTGTCTATAAATATTTTCCAAACCATACTATATTAAAAATATTAAAAAAATTAATTCCCTACATGTATATAGGGCAGTAAAGGGTTAAAAAAAATTGGAACAAAATAATTTTTACTTAAATTTTTTTGTTTAAAAAATAAATCTTTGACAATGAAGTAATACCCTCCCCTTCAGGTACTCCTCCCTCTCTTCATCTGAAACTTTTTCCAGTTTGGTCATGATGAGAGAACAACACATCCTTCAATAAAAATTAGGAAGTTTTTATTTGATCCTTGTGCTTTATTTACTAAAATTCTTTAAAATATTTTAATTATAAGTACCCAAATGACTTTAGATCCTAATTTTAAGCAAATTTTTTTTATCAAAGAATGGAACTTTTAACCATTAAATTAATTTTGAAGATATGTCTTTTCAATTTTTATTTTAAGATTCATTTGGTAATACAAGCCTTGAAAAATGGTAGTTTATCACATTGAAAGGATAAGGTTTTAAACAAACTGACTAAAGAATGCTCATCTCTGGATGCATTTAATTCTGCTTCTTTCTTCTAATTTTCCCAACAAAATATCCCCTGATCCAGATCTCTCTCTCTTCTCTCTCTCTCTCTTCTCTCTTCTCTCTTCTCTCTCTCTCTCTCTCTCTCTCTCTCTCTCTCTCTCTCTCTCTCTCTCTCTCTCTCTCTCTCTCTCTCTCTTCTCTCTCTCTCTCTTCTCTCTCTCTCTCTCTCTCTCTTCTCCTCTCTCTCTCTCTCTCTCTCTCGTCTCTCTCTCTTCTCTCTCTCGTCATCTCTCTTCTCTCTTCTCTCTTCTCTCTCTCTCTCTCTCTCTTCTTCTCTCTCTCTCTCTCTGCTCTCTCGTCTCTCTTCTCTCTCTCTCTCTCGTCTCGTCTCTCTCTCTCTCTGCTCTCTCTCTCTCTCTCGTCTCTCTCTCTCTCTGCTCTCTCTCTCTCTCTCCTCTCTCTCTTCTCTCTCTCATCTCTCTCTCTCCTCTCTCTCTCTTCTTCTCTCTCTTCCTCTTTCTCTCTCTTCTCTTCTCTCCTCTCCTCTTCTCTCTCGTCTCTCCTTCTCTCTCTCTCCTCTTCTCTCTCTTCTCTCTCTCTTTTCTCTCTCTTCTCTCTCTCTCGTTTCTCTCTTTCTCTCTCTCTCTCCTCTCTCTCTGCTCTCTCTCTCTCGTCTCTCTCTCGTCTCCTCTGCTCTCTACCGCTCTCCCTCTCTCTTCTCTCTCTCTCTTCTCTAACTCAATCAGAACCCTCTTCTCTCTCTTCTCTCCTCTCCCTCGTATCTCGTTCTTCTCTGCTCCTCTCAAGCGGGTCATGGTAATTGGATTATGCTTCTGTTATAGAACCGGTAATTCGAGGAAATATTCATTAAAAACCTATCTTACATCTTTCAACTAGAGCACAGCTTATACATAATAGAATATCCTTCTCAACACACACACAATGTTCATTTTCACACTAGACAGGCGAGAGGTCCCGGCCTGTTGCCTTTGCGGCATTTCTTCAGGCCGACCACATCTTATAGATGAGAAGAGGTGGGCCACAAAGTACAAGTAAATGTATAACCGAAACGGTGCGTGCTTGGCACGTTCGGTGCTTTATAATATGAATCAACTCTAAATCTATACTTTAAACCAAAAGAGTTCATATCGAATTACGAAAATGTACTGAATGATGAACCTTACCTTTTCTTCTCCAGTAATTTCTTAATATGTTTTCAATCTTCCAGTCAGTTATTTTTTGTGAAGAATGAGGTAAAATGGAATAATTAAGCTCTATATTTTCTTTGTTAGTAAAAAAGTTAATATTTTGCACTAATTTTAAATCTCCGTAAACCGACAGAGATGATAAGGATTTCCAGTGACTGAATTGAATTAAAGCTAACCCTTCTAATGCAACGTTTGACACACACTGAAAAAAACACAATTGATGTTTATTATTGATATTATTAAGCACTGGAATATACTCTTATATTTAGAATTACATGTATATTACTATTATGGCAGAGAGAAAATCATTTAAAGCTGCTAGATAGCTTATGATTATGTCCTTTGAAATGGATAATTTGAAGTCTGAATGTATTATCGATATATAGTAATTCAATTGACAAGAATATTTTGTTTGCAAGACGTGAGGAGAATAGACTAAGTTCTTATAAAATATGAGAATTAAGTTAATGTTATATGAAAGATCCTTTTACAGTTACGTGCTGAAGCTAAAGTTACTTAGCCAATAAAAACACCTAAGCATCATACTCCTGCCCAATCGAAAATACTAATATTGGATAAGCTAAGACCTTATTTTGAAACATTCAAAATATCAATAAAAATTTCATTCATTGAAGAATAAACACATTTCAACGATGATACTTGCCGATTATTTGAGATTTCTGCGCGCACGCACATATATACGTTGTGTACCAAAAATATGTGTACTGATATCGTATTTAATTATGTATTGGACTTACCTGAAATTACAAGTTATCTCCTTCGTAGTGTGACCCTTAAGAGGTTACACAGCAGTTCCAACGTTTCTTCCACTGTTCATAGTGGTACCGAAAGTCATTCCTAAGGGTGTTTAGTTCAGTTGTTTACAGTATGTTTTTACATGTTTTCATCGCCCAAAATGATAACCCATCAACTTCATTTTCAACTTAGGGAAGAGGTAGAAATGGCGCGGAGCTAGATCTGGGCTGTATGGAGGTGTGGGACATGTACTGTGAATGTTCTTCTTGCGCCAGAAATTCTATTAATTGATGAGCGCAGTGTGGATGGGTGCAGTTATCGTTGGTGTAGCACCCAATCGTCTGCAATGTCTGTTCTGATTCGCTGAACTCGTTTTCGAAGTCGTTCCAAGACATCTTTGTAAAAGACGTAAATTAACTGTCTGTCCTGAAGTACACACTCCTTGTGAAAACAGTAGACGGTTGTCGAAAAAAACAGATAATCAGTGTTTTTTCGACCGTTGGACTTGCTCATGACGTGGCTTCTTGCGGTAGAGGAGAATTTTTTTGTGGCCATTCAACCACTTGCCGTTTGGTTTCAGGATGTACTGTCAATAACCCATAATTCATAGCCTGTTAGTAACTTTTAATCCAAAAATTGGCCTCCATTTCGAGTTCTTTTCAAGTAATTTGACAAATTTTGACCTCATGTTCGCTTTCTGCTCTACATACAATTCTTTCGGCACTAGTTTTGCACAAATATTTCGCATTTGCAAATGGTTCGTTAATAAATTCTATAACTTGGATTTTAAACCAAACCAGTTTCTTCGCAATACTTCTGACCTATCTGAACAGCCGGTCTCGTCTCTTATCACAGTTCTAACAACTTCCGACACTTTTCATCGTTTGTTTGCGAGATTGGTCTTCAACAAACGAGGGTCGCTTCCAACATCTTTCTCGGCCCTCTTGAACCTTGGGGGCGACTTCAAAACATGTTCCGATATAGGTCGGCGATCCCCATAACAGCTTCGTTTAAGAAGCAAATCTCCAGTGGCAGACTTGACTACGTTTCAGCGACAAAATTTGACTAGCGTACCACTGTTTAATACTTTACCTGCAAATCGCAAAACACGCGTACGAGATACGAAGAACCACGCCCATTCTACACACAAAGATGTAGTGTGCAAAAGGTAACGAGGTTTCAGGAACACACGCCCATACACACTAACACAGATGAAAGCTCGCATAGACTGACTGTATAAATCTGGTTAAACTGGTCATGCTATGTAGCCTAACTAACTAGCTACCTCCTCGTATACGTCATGTGAGGAGCTACATTATACTGCAGTCGTTCATGTGGGTATTTCAGTTAAAAACTTACTTTTGGACAGGAGTATATATATATTTATATATCATATAGTATATAGTATATATATATATAATATATATATATATATATATATATATATATATTATATAATATAATATAATATATAGTATATATATATAATATATATATATTCCTCCGGTGGGCAAAGGCAGGAGACTTACCAAATTTCACCGGAGTTGGGGAAATCAGAATCAAAGGCCAACATGGCCGGTTACACTGCATTTAAAAGTGTGCAAAGACAAAGGAAGTTGGAAAAAATTAGATGAAGAAAGTGCGTTTCAGACTTTACCAGTGGAGTACATGTAAGATTGAGCATAGAGGTTAAGTCTGAGGTTAGAGAGTTGTACAGAGAAAGGATAAGACTGTGTGGAAATGCGAGTCGCACGAGCTATCTTCAAAGGAGGAGGTATTCCACTGGAGAGTTAAGAAGAATAATATTCATTGTAACAACGATAGTATAAGCAGAGTCATGCAAAAGTCCGACGGATAGAAAGAGATTAGAGAGAGTTAGTGAGAGTAAGAAAGAGTTAGTGAGAGTTGGAGAGAGTTAGTGAGAGTAGGAAGTTAACAAGTCGAAAAGGTCTAGACTCCACTTTATCAAGGAGAACAGTGTGTGTGTGTGTGTGTGGTGTGTTGTGTGTGTGTGTGTGGTGGTATGTGTGTGTGTGGGTGGAATCCCCTCAGATACGTGATGCATATTCCATTCAAGGGCAAACAATGATCCTAAACAGAGAAAGCAACTGGGGTGCGGTGATTAGTTCAGAAGGCGCCTCTGAGCAGCCAACCTCTTTGTACCATGTTTAGAAAGAGAAGTGATGTGATCCTTATAACTAAGGTCATGAGAAAAGGAAACGCCAAGGATATTAAGAACAGACGAAGGTTTGAGTTTTGTGCTTTCGAAAAATATGGTTGTGTGGAAGACTATATGAAGAAACTGTGTATTTGATGACTTGAAAACTACCATATCTTCTTTGCTCAATTAAAATTACGAGAAATATCAGCGGTCAGCTGCTCCAAGGCTACTGTCCTGACATGTGTTAATTGCTTTAATTGGGTCGACTCCCAAATTGTTAAGAAGTAATTAAGGGTGGAGTCTATATATTATATATATAGCAACTATATATATATATGTTTGGAGCTAAGAAATATATAATATATATATATAATATATATAATATAATATATAATTAAATATATATAATATATATAAATATATATATATAATATATACTATATATAATATATATATATATAATAGTATTATATATATATATAATATATATATGATATAATAATATATATATATATATATATATATTATATATATATATATATATAATATATATATATATATATATATATATTAGCAACTACCCTTTTTTTGTTTGAAGCTAAGATCTCAAAACACCATTTTTCCATACATTATTAGTCTTTATACCCTAATCTAACCAACCTTGAAAAACAAAACCCCCTTAAAACCCCTAATCCTATCTTACCCCCAAAAAAATAACGTAGCCTTAAGCCAACCTAACAACATAAACATGTATAAATAAAGGGCTGCTTACCTTTAGCTGATAATTGAAAACGAGTAATAAATTTATTCCGTGTAGACTTTTGTTGCTTAGAGGAACTTCAAGATGAAAAGAGAACTCATCGTTTATTTTATCGAAATTCTCATCTTTCTCTGAAAACTATTATTTTTTATTATTATTATTATTATTATTATTATTATTATATTATTATTATTATTATTTATTAATTAATTATTAATAATTAATAATAATTATTATTATTATTATTATTATTATTATTATTATTATTATTATTATTATTATTATTATATAATATTATTATTATCGTTCAATGGCCTATATTTATTTATTTATTTGTATTGGTAGGTAAAAGCTCATTTATACAATTCTTCCCAATTCCAAAAACTAATTTCACACAATAAAAAATAACCAATCACCAATGTTACCCAAATTTTTATTGAGAGTTTTCGTAAATTACAATGTTCATTCATTTTAGTTAAAAGAATATTAGAAAATCGGAGGCAGTAAACAGTCACATTGATATTATCAAAAACTTAGAAACTCCCCATCCCGGCCCTACGTGATACAATTCAAAATTATACCCAACCATTAACTTCCGACATAACCTAACCTGCATATTAGTTCAGCTACATCCGGAGTCCCGAATCCTTCTTATGTGCAATTTAATATTGGAAAGAGGCAACAAATAAAATAGTAAAACAAACACAATTTTTTTATTTAGTTTCTACCACAACCACATAAACTTAAGAGAATAATGCATATTTATTATATAACGCCCAAATCATTTACATACCCATTCAACCTATTTTTAAAAGATGCAAGTGAGCTACTAGCTATAACATTGTTAGGCAAGCTATTCCAAAAAGCAACCACTAATTTTCTTCTAGGACTTTTCTAATCCACTCATGATCTAGTATGAAGGACATACTCTCCTCAACAGAGTTAATAGATAAAAACATTTTAAAAGCCTGAATCACATCCCATCTTAGAAATCTTTTCATACAAAATATCTCCCAGTTCCTTCATAATTATCTCATAACTCTTATATGCGAAACCACAAATCATCCTTGCAGGTCTATGTTGTACTGTCTCGAGCATATTAATGTCTATCTTAGTTAATGACTCGAAGCTTGAATTTCCTTATTACCTTCTTGCCATTATAAGCAACATTACGATTCATAATTTATACTACGTTATTTTTACAATTGTTCAGCTTTAGATAATGAAATCTAAAAGAGGGAAAATCGTTCCAGTAAAACTCACTAGAGTTATATAATTAATAATAATTAATAATAATAATAATAATAATAATAATAATAATAGTATGATTAAGTACTAATAATAAGACTAAATAATAATAAATAATAAAATAATAAATAATATATAATAATAAAATGATAATGATAATGATAAATAATGATAAAATACTCAACATAACAATAATAATAATATAATAATGAATAAATTAATGAATATAATAATAATAATAATAATAATAATAATAATAATAATAATAATAACAATAACAATAATAATAACAATAATAATAATAGCAATAATAATAATAATAATAATAATAATAATAATAATAATAATAATAATAATAATAATAATAATAATAATAATAATAATAATAGCAATATAATAATAATAGCAAATAATGTAATAATAATAGATAATAATAATAATAATAATAATAATAATAATAATAATAATAATAATAAATAATAATAATAATACCATTTACCTCAAAACATACGTACTGTTATAAACGGCTGTTTGATCAGCGACTTCATTTTATTTTTGTAAAAAGTATTTGATGCCCAACTTCGTTTGCCTTGGGAGGTTTCCACTTCAAATAGAAGATCTTTTTTAAAAGTAATATTTGGCTGCTCCAAGCACTCAATGGATTTAAACCAAAATCCTGCGATTATATATATATATATATATATATATAATAATATATTATATATATATATATGAGTATATATAGTATATTAATATATATATATAGTAAAGAGAGCGTATATATATAGATATGATAGCATGATTATGAGTGTGGAGGAGGTATAATATAAGGTACTATGAGTTATATATATGGTATGACACACACACTGATGAAGAGAGAGAATGAGAATGTTGTGTTTAAAAAAGATCGATAGATCACTATATTAAATATATGTAATATATATATATATATATTATATATATATATATATATATATATATATATATAATATATATATAATATATATATTATAATATTATATATATAATATATATATAGAGAAGCGAGAAGACGAAGAGAGAGTGGAACAAGAAAAGCTGAATGCAGGCCACTTTTTGGACTTGGTGGGGGGGGGGGGGAAAGAATTTGATAGGGATAAAATAAAGAAAGTTATGGAGAAAGTGCTGGAGATCCAGAGTATGGGATACGCAAAAGCTGATAAGGAACGACGTATCTAGAAAAACATACAAATGTTCCGGGAATTTTTCAGGAACATCTATTATATAATGGGGGATTTTGCGGCATGAGATATGGTATCAGGGTAGATATGGGAGTGAGACAAGGAAGCGTTTTCTTGCTGTTACTGTTACTTGGCTTCGTCCTCCTCGGACGTTAAATGATACACCCCTCCAAGATAGGGTTCTGCCCATCGAGTGGTGATGTTTATCTGTAATAAAAAAAAGTGTTTAGGTTGATTCAGGTCATAAAAAAGCTACCTTAATTCTAAACAATGTTTACAGTGCAATTCTTTTCTGGTTTCCTTATTTGTTTCAAACAGACTATTAAGTTTAACATGCAATCTTTCAAAACGAATGCAGACACACAATTAATTGATTTGGTGATGTGCATATAAATAAAAAGTGAAACTAGTTAAAACTAAACTTGAAGTCATCAGAGAATATGCAACATTAGAATTTCAGCAAATTTTGAAGAATGTGTTAGCGCATCTGAATCTGAGCTGGTATTGAAATTGCTGTACCAGATAAAAATACAGACCCAACATTCATACTTCCGACCACAACTTATCAAAGACACTCCTTTTTATACCATATCTATTTGGATGATTTAATATTCAGCATTAGGACTGAAGGTTTTTAAATCAAAGAAATTATATCTTCCTTGCAATTTGTCATACCGAACAGGTGTACTGATGTCTATACTGAGAAGATAAAAATTGTGTAACATTTACAAGGAAGATCTCGAAACCCAATTGAGGATTTAGTAAAGCAGATGGGATTTAAGGAATTTAAAATGGCCATCACCAAGCAACAGATCGTCCAAATAACAGAGCAAATATCGTAGAAGACTAGTTCTTGTTGCGTCACTAATTTTCAAAATTTACATCTTGTTGCAAATACTATCAAATTTTACCCGTGTCTACTGCTGTCAGTTTTGTAAAAGAAGCTTTTCAACATTCAGACTTCTGAAAACTACTTGAGAAATTACTGGATTGAGATGAAAGACCTCTAATATATCGGAAATTATTGACAATAAAACTGAAGATGTTATCTCGAATTTTGCTCACTCTCATGCCAGGCGATTAAAGTTAACACTTTAGGTAAGATGATTTTAGTAATTTATATAATTATTCCCATTTTTTCTTAGAAATTTTAATATTTGGGTCCTTTGTAGTATATAGTATATAGTATATAAAATATTTATATATATATTATATATATATATATATATTATTATATAATATATATATATATTATATATAATTATATACTATATATATATATAGTACATAAATATATATTATATATATATATATATATAAGAAACGATTTTTGTCTGATCCCCCCCTGCCCGCAAAAAAATGAGGTATATGAAACACTAGCGTGTAATTATATATATATATATAATATATATATATATATATATATATATATATATTATATATATATATATAAATATATATATAATATATATTATAATATATATATATATATATATATATATATAATTACCTTGACTATAATATGATAGAACGAATGGCAAAATAACTACAATTATAATAAAATGGAGTTTACTAAAAGATGCAATGAGAGATATAAAGGAATTTTTTATAACCATTTTTAATATACTGGATTTCCGTAAATACAGTATTAATGTAAAGTTATTTTGCACAGAAGTAAACTCTTAGGAAAACTAGTTAAAGAACACAAAACATTGTTTATGCTCTTTATCCATGGATACCCATTTTTTAACTGAACCCTTCGATGATTATATTATATAGTATATATATAATATAATATATATATATATATATATAAATATATAATATATATATATATATTATATATATATAATATATATATATATATATATATTATTATATATTTGACCATTTATCCGGTTCATGGTGCATATAAATTTTTTTTTTTTTTTCTTCATATATAGTAGTTTATAAACTAGCAATAATTCAAGATTATGAAGAGAAAGATACGAAATTATGAACTATTAAAAATTAATTGATAAGTAAGTCAAAACGTTGCATTTGCATAGAGCATAGAAAACGGCCTTGTTAGCGCTTCCCGAGCGATTCTGAGAATTCACAAGTAAGGTAAAAAATAATGTTTTTGGGTAAAATAGTTCCGTATTGGATTTTGTTTTCATATACAGATTTTGTGTATACTCAACAAAACATCATAACGTGAACTTAGAGGGCAATAAAACGCAACATAACCTATATTGATCTACGATGCAGTAAAAAGCAACTAACCTTAGTGATCGACGTTACAGTAAAGTTATCCTAACCTATATGATCCACTTTGTCCGTAAAACTATTTCTCTTATTTTAAGGGAAATGATTTTTGCACATCAATAAGATTCTCCGAACGTCGTTGTCTCGGGCGCTGCCAATCGTAAGATTTTTAGTACATTATTAAATTACATTTTTTTTTCTTTTTTTTATTTAAAATATTTTGATCCTGCACATCAACACTCAAATTTATTGTTAGTATCATATAATAATATATGAAACAAAAAAAAAAAGCACATTTATCTGCACCATGAAAAGTATATATATATATATATTATATATTATATATTATATAATATAATATAATATATATATATATATATATATATATATATATATATATTATATATATATATATATATATATATATATATATATATATATATATATATATATATTAGCGTGGCCCTTAATTTTAAAGTTCTGAAATTTAAACGGGACACCCCGTAATATTGTTAGAAATGGCTAACGTAATAAATGTGTGAAATCTTGCCCCAATAAGTCAACATTTAATGGCGGCGCATCGCACGTGAATATTTGCAGCATTATCTAGCATGTGAATGTATGGTATCGTTCCTTACTCAATAACTCATTGCTTACCTTTTTATTTTCAGGCAAATACTCATCGTTCTAATAATAATAATAATAATAATAATAATAATAATAATAATAATATAATAATAATATAATATAATAAATAATAAATAATAATAATAATATAATGTAAAACATTCCGTTCAGTCGTTCACTAAAGCTTCCGCAGAGAGTCGAAGTAATCACAAAGAGTCGATGTGACTGAATCATTGAGTCAGCTTTGTAGGGTTATTGCTGCACTTATGAGTCGCAAACTTCATTGTCTACTTCAGTTTTCTATTGACTACATGATATAAGGTAGCGATTTTGTTTTGCAAACATGGAAACGAGACAAGCTGACTGTTTATTTTTGTTGGGCCATAGGGAAAGTCAAATTATTGGCTCAAAATTACCTTCTAATGGTCAGGCTTTAAGGATCCTGTTTTACAATATGCGTAAAGTGAACCTAAATTTACGCTCAAGTGCTCATCTAGTTATAAAAGAAATAGAAGTGTTTTAGCAGAAAGTGCGAATCCCAACTAAAACGTGTCAGAACAGCATTGAGAAACTGGAAGCCCAATACAAAGAATGAAAGATGCTTGTAAAGAGCTGCAAAAGGAAGTATGAGCTTCAAAAATATCGAGAAAATGAATTCCTGGAGAAAATGAACGATCTTTTTGATATCGCCCACGCTGACGCTCTTCAACTTATACCCATTGAAGAAGATCGTCAGTTTCTCCTAAATCAAAGAAAGAAAGGTAGAGAAGGGTCAATGATCTGTATTTTGACAGAAAAAGAAAAGAGAAGGGCTATTCGTAAACAGGAAGAGGTGGATAGAACATTGAGGTGGCAAAAGGATAAAACAATGAGAGGTAAGCATTTTTTTCATTCAGAATTCTTTCAATATTATTATTATTATTATTATTATTATTATTATTATTATTATTATTATTATTATTATTATTATTATTATTATTATTATTATTATTATTATTATTATTATTATTTATTATTATTATTATTATTATTATTATTATTATTATTATTATTATTATTATTATTATTATTATTATTATTATTATTATTATTATTATTATTTAAAGAAAATTGATCCAAAATGGATAAATTATAATTCACACCGGTATAACTGATGAATTTGTTAAAGAAAAGATATCAAATACGCAAGATCTCCTAGATTTCTCTTTGAAAACTCTTAAGGAAAAACAAGTTCGAGACGATTATAGAGTTTATGGCAATTTTCCTTGGAGGAATTCCTCCTCGAGGTGTATCTTTCCGTATGCCAGGAGCCTTTCATCATGCCAGGTGGATGGTCAAATCTATCTATTGCCTTAAAATTTTTCTTTTCCGTAAACAATTTAAAATACTGCCAAATGAAATAAGTAGAATCAGAGATGTGTGTCTATTTGTTGTTTGTCTTTATATTAAAGCCTAGATTCGTTCATCTTTTGCGACAGACGCTCCTGTTCAAGATCTGAAATTCTAAAAAGACCTTTACTTGTATAAGGATGTTAATGAGGAAATCAGCAAATTAGCTTTGCATAAATTTTGCAATCATTTGTGGTACCCTTCACCTGAAGCAGCTGCCATATCATTTTTTGATGAAAATGTTTCAGTTACAACAAAATTAAAGATGGTAGAAGCCCTGGAAAATTATGATGTTTCTGAGGAAAATGTAAAGAAGGTAACAGTTCATCCCAGGGACCTGGATCAATATTTAGGAACAGATATAGATTACTTCATTAACCAGAAATCCAAGCGATTCTTTGAGCGTTTTTCAATAAAAACAGATTTCTTGATTATGCATCCTTCTGAATGGAATAGTAATGAAAACTTTCAGAAAGGAAGACAAATTGCAATCGGGCTTAAAGTTGTAAACGATGTTGCAGAACGTGGAGTTAAGTTAATGGAGGAATATAACAAAATATTGGCAAAAAATAAGGATGACAAACAGTTTATTTTGCAAATTGTATCCGCATATAGACGACGATATCCAGATGCTAAGAAATCGACAATATCTGCTAAATTTTAAGCTAAAAAAGCAAATCATAATTATTGTGTATCGAAATTAACATTTTTGAAATATAATACAAACATTCATCATATGCGCCTCCTGTTTCTTTCGACTAATCTTGTTGAAACTTCTAGAGAATAAACTTGACTATATTTGGAAAAATTCTAGGGGGTGTCTCCAAAGTTTTCTCAAAATTTATTTTATCACTATAGGTAAGGGCCAACGCTATATATATATATATATATTAATGATATATATATATATATATATATATATATCATCATATATAATATATATATATATATATATTATAATATATATATATATATATATATATATATATATATATATATATATATATATATATATATATATATATATATATATGTATGTATTTTTTTTTAAAAGCCATTTTTTTTACTTTAAACGTCGATTTTTCCTATAAAAAACAAGCATTGGAAAAATAAAATAAAATTAAGCTTAGTAATATATATATAATATATATACTTATATATAATATATATATATATATTATTATATAGTATATATATATATTTATATATGTATGATATATATATATATATAGTATATATATATTAATGATAAATAAGCGATAGTTTTGACTCAATGAATTTTTGAGAAAAACGCCATTTTCTTATTTTAAACACAGTATAAATATTTTTAATATTTATAATATTTTTACTATGTTTTAAACTTTAAGTCGGTGTTTGGGAACCAACAAGCGTTTTTGTTTCAACTTTCAATTAACCAATCAACTTCCTTGTTTCAAAAAAAAAAAAAAAAAAAAGGTTTATAAGGGCAGTTACAGTTACACATTTTTCTTGATTTAAATCAGCAATTTCAAATTATGGAAAATTATAAATGATTTTGTAAGATATTTAAAGGCTTGTGTAGATGATAAACTGCTTAACCACAATCTAAAAAATATAATAGTATTAAATTATTAATAAAAATTAATAACTTTAGATTGGGCAAACAAAATTATTGCACAATTATTATATTTTATATCAAATTAACAAAAGAATTCGAAAAAAACACCGAAGGAGCTTTCAAAATAGGGTCCTAATAAAGGCTTTTGTTTACTAAATTTAGTTCAAAAAAATTCCGCATTATGACGTCATGTGTAAGGCATTTATGAATGGCCGATCCCAGTTTGCTTTGACTATAGTATTAGATTGTGGCTTAACCCAATCCTTCCTACAGTGTATAACTCTGGAACTACTCCCTATAAAATTTTCATTTACTTTAAACATCCATCTTAATAGCAATTTTAGAACTCAAAAGAAAAATGATTAAAAGCTATTAGTTCTTGATTATTGTACAAGTTTTGTATTTTGATGTTTTCAATTTTTAAAAATGTGTTACTAATGTTTTCCTTCCAATTATTTACTATATAAATGAATAATTTGGACGTGTTACCTATATCAAAGTTTATGCTCTCACTTAAAGTTCTTTTTTATTTTTTTTATTAGAAAAAGTAAAAAAAAATATTTCTTTACTTGGTTTAAGCCCAAAAATCCATGATGGTTTAAACCAAACAGCTGTTACTATATATATATATATATATATATATATATATATATATATATATATATATATATTATATAATATATATATTATATATATATATATATATATATATATATATATATATATATATATATATATATATATATATATATATATATATATATATATATATATATATGCCAGCGTTTAGATTAGGGTCCCCCTGTTACCCTGTATCTAAAAAAAACTGCGATAACTACATGAAAACTGAATACATTTTTGAATTCACCGTACATTTTAATGCAGGAAACCAAAAAAAATTTATATTATTAAATTTAATAAATAACTATTTAAAATAAAATAACATCTTATGTTATTTACCTTAATTTAGACGTGTTACCCATAAAAAAAGTTTTCTTTATATCTTTCAATATTTTAAGGGTAACTTTTAAAAATCATCATTTAATTTTTTTCCCATTATTAAGTAAAAAATTAGTTTTTATATTTTTAAAAATTATTTCAACAGCACTCACGGGTCAAGGGTACGGAGGGCAGAGCCCCCAGTAGATTACCCTTGTGTGTCATGCATTTACTTTAATAAATTAAAAAATATATAATTTTTTCATTCTACCTCATGCAAGTCGTAATTTTCAAGATGTCTGCCGAGCATAATATTGGGGGACTCGTATCTCAGAATTTGGGGGAAGGCGAACTTGTCGTACATCAAAACATATTTATTATTTTTTTTATTTTTTTATTATCGCACTTTATTTTATTTCTTCTTCATTTTCCTGCATTAAAATGTTCGCTGATTTCAAAAATGTATTCAGTTTTTATGTAGATATCATAGTTTTTTAGATACAGGGGGCCCCTAATCTAAAGGCGGACATTATATATATATATATATATATATATAAAATATACATTATAATATATATTTATGTGATTATATATTATATAAATATTATTTATATAATATATATTATAATATATACACTCACGGGCAGGACCCTTTTCAAAAGGTTAAAAATTAAAAGAACTAAAAATAAAAAATTACAAAGCAACTAAGAGGAAAATTAAATAATGGAAGTAACCCAACCCTGTTCCCTTGCTAACGAATTCCTCAGGTGGGGCGCAGACGCGGGACTTAAATAGATTAAGATTGAATATTGTAGGAAAATAGAAGGTAGGAGTTCCAAAACAGATGTGACTGGAAAGAAGTAGGCACCACAACGATGATCTTTGAGTGTCCAATATTCCACACATTTCATGTGAGAACAAGCACTTCTTGTGTTACGAGGGCGACTCAGTGGTGGAGGAATGCGAGAGGTCAATCCTCTCGAGC
>JABUQX010022964.1:25000-26513 GCA_015478945.1 Trachelipus rathkii
TGGCGGCGCGCGCCGGTGTGTGCGGGCCGCAGCCGGAATCTTGGGTTCGGTTGTTTCTGTTTTTTTCTTTGTTTTTTTTTTTTTTTTTGTTTTTTTTCTTTTTTCTTTCTTCTTTTTTCTCATTCTTATTTTTTTCTTTTCTTTCATTCTTTCATCTTAACCATGTCAAGTTATATTTTATTATATCATAGGGATGTATAGGTGTACTACTTGGTACGTATCATTATATTATTTACATTATTATATATATAATCATATGCATATTTACTTAGATAATTTATTTGAGTGTTAGTTTTTGCTTATATGTTATGTAATTATTTAATTTGTTAGGCTATTACTATATTTGGCTGAGCTATACTTGTTATTAGTCGCTCAGTTACTTTCACACTGTTAATATTATATTCCTATTGATAATTATGTATCTTTACAATATTTATTTATTTGGATTATGTAGTATAATATCTGTATATAGGAGGCGTTATTATTTAATATTAGATATGTTATGGGATTTGTAGTGAGTATTTTATTAGTGTTGATATTATAGATAGTATATGAGTGATACTAATATTATTGATATATATAGTATATAATTATATATATATATGATATTCTATATATATATTTTTTGTTATGACCCCTAATATATATATATCATATTTAGTTAACTATATTATAGAGGGTAACATAGTTTATATGGATATATAGTATAGTATATTGTTTTATATATGTGTATATGTATTATTAGTAATATATAATAGATGGGTTATATTTGTTTTCATGATTCTTATACTATACTATTGATCCAGTACGTTCATAAGACGTCGGGGGGCTACGGGTTTCGACCTAATTTAGAGTAGATACTATAGAATATAGGTAGGATTAGTAATTTAATATTATGCTATACGATTTTGATTTATCTTATTTATATGTATGGTTGTATTATACTAATCAGCATACGGTACGTAATTATGATATATATATATATACTTGCGTGGGTGTGTTGTATGGATGTTGGTTTGAGAAGTCATTATGGTGTGTGTGAATGCGTGTGTTATGTCCGCTTGTTGCGCTGTAATTAATATATTACTAAATGAAGGCATACTATTGATAAGAATGTGAAACGAGCTATAAAAGAGTGGTCAGAAGATCAGGGGATCTGTGTAAATAATGACTAACTTGTGTAAAGTATCTTTCTGGTTAGCAGAACGATACAGACTGTAATATATAAAGGCCGAATGGAGTGTCCCTGTTTGGAATTAGAATTACAAGGAGCAAAATCTACAAGATAAAACCCAGGCTTTTTAATTCTTGAATCTTGCCATTCTAGGGGAAATGCCTAAAAAACGGAGCTACTCGTTTTTCTCCTTAACAGCAGCATAAGTTTTCTTAACCTCCGATTCTTCAAGCTGTTTCCTTCCAGTTTCGAAGCAATTCATGAATGCAAAACACCGTCCCTTCTATCTGCCCCTAAACACCGCTTCAATATATAACGAAAAGAGTCGTAAATACGGGA
>JABUQX010022965.1:15000-20340 GCA_015478945.1 Trachelipus rathkii
TCAGTCTCAATATTAATACTCAGGCCTACAGGTCTCAGTTTACCATGGCTGATTCTGTCTTCGCTCATATCAGTTTCAAGATGTCACAGTAGCGGAAATCTTCAAGCAACATCAGACTGTTGAAGACGAGCACAATTCACACCGCTAACCAGCTATATTAGCCTCTGTTTAACGTGACTATTTTCGTCGTCTCTAATACCAATTTTAAGATAACGATTTCCTTCAAGCAACATGCAGATCGGTGGAGACAGGAATATTAGTCATTCAGTTAATACCAAGATCTAAAAGCCTTAGTTTAACTTGACTATTTCTATCGACGCTGTAAATACTAACTCCTCTCTTTACGGAAGGACTCACAGATTACTTCAGATGAACTTCCATTTTTGTCTCTTCAGCTCTGGTTACAATAGAAGAAAGATCCATCCATGTATGGTATTAAGTCTAAATCAACTGGGACCTCATACCACTACTAATATATATAGATGGATAACCTGAAGAAGTAAATCGCCATAAGTATATATTTGGTAGAGCGTACAATACAATGGCGGACCAAATACCACTGCTACGAGATATATATTGGCTATCTTGGAAAAATGGAGAGGAATCAATTTCAATATAGTGATATATTTATTACAAATGGAGGACCTCATACCACTATCACTAAACTACTTTCATTCAAGCCGTATTCTTCCCTGTGATTCATACTTCCTTCAAAATTGCATCAAAGAATTCAACATCAAGATTCGTACATTTCTCACGGATGATTCCTCAATCGGATGTGGATTCACCTTCACGGATGGTTCCTCAATCAGATGATGATTCGCCTTCAATGAAGACCATTTCATCTACTGAGCAGTGGAAACAAAAGTGCATTTCAATCTTTAAATTTAATAATAATTGTGTTTTAAATTGATAATTATTAAAATTTAGTTTAGTATTTAATGCGCTCCGCATTTTCGGGCGCGAAGTAATATATATAGTGCTTAAAGTGATTGCTTAAGCTTCATTTCATCAAATACTTGCCCAAATGTAAAAAATAAGACACTTACTTATAAAAAGTGATTTACAGAAAATGATTTGTGAACATTAACTATTTTATTAAATTTGAATTATATTGATTTTAGTTTTTAACTTTATATATATGTTCTTTTTATTACAAGCTATTATTTTTTTTGTTACATATTTGATAAATTATTAGTATTAATATAAAAGCTTGTATTTACAAACAGTTTTGTAGACATTAATAGCTGTAACTTAATATTTTAATTTATATATATATATATATATATATATATATATATATATATATATAGTATATATTATATATATATATATATAAATTATGTATATACATAACAGCTATATATATTATATATATATATATATAAAATATCCATCAATCAAACAAAATATTTATTTTTTTTATATCTATATAATAGAGATATATAATATGTATATATATTATATATATATATATATATATATATATATATATATATATATATTAATTAATATATATTATATATTATATAAAATTATATATATGAATATATATATATATATATATAATATTATATTATAAATATATATATATATATATTATAATTATTAATATATATATATATATATTATATATTAGGTGGATGCGAGAAGCGATTCAATCGTCATCGGGTCATCGTTCATCCGGCAAAAATGGCAATAATTTTTTTTTTCAATCCGTCATCGCATCGTCATCGGCAAAAAGTTCCGCCGATTATTTTGCCGTTATTGAACAAATATTAACGAATCTTTTGATAATATTAAACTCAATAATAATAATAATAATAATAATAAATATATATATTTATATATATATATTATATATAATATATATATATATTATATATATATATATATATAGGTATATATATATATATTATACTATATAATAGTATATTATATATAATATATATATAAACCATTTTGCTTATGGTCTCCCATGACATTCCAGTCCTAATGGTTCGCCTTTCTCTCATGCGTTTCATATCCACACTCATCTCCGACAACATATCATATACACATACTTATATCCACACCCTCTTCCAGAAATATCTTTACGACATACATCCCTATCCCTTATATCCCATACGTGTAGGGAGAAAAAATTGACCACATCGTATGTCCTGTGTGTCGTAGAAGGAGACTAAGGGAAGGTGGTAGTTAAGGTTGGCTGCCTACTACACTTATTTTTGCCAGGAAATGCTTAATGCAATGCTTGGAAGAAGATCGTGATCGCATGTAAGCGCCGTTCTATCCTTCGGCGAAAATGTATGATCGTATCTGTATATGAATGTCAGAGGAATAAATGTTAATGGGTGAGGAGAGAGGTGATGGATGTATTTTTAAGGACAAGGGGCAAATTTGATTTGGCTCTCTGTGACTGAAACAAGATGAAAGGAAACGGGTGAAAATGAGTGGTTGTGGGTGTGAAATGTGTTTTTGTGTTTGCTTTGGAAAGGAATGAGAAAGGGGATAGAAGGATTGCAATTCTGATTAGTAAATTGTGGTAGAGAGCTATGGTTAGGTGTTTGTGTGTTTGAGTACTGAAGTCTAAAGGTTACATTTGAGTTTTGAAAAAAAAGCGTTTAAAATTTGTGTGGGTTTGGACATTTAATATGAATTCATCTGAGATAAATGTTGCAGAGAGTACGAATTTTACTAGATAATTTGAATGATGTTTTGGATGGGCGGAATAGGAGATTCAGCTCATTTGCCACTATAATATCTGCCCATTCAAGGGATTTTTTTTACAGCTGTCACCACACTACCGGGCAGAGCCTTATTCAAGTAAAGGGTGTAGTAACTACTCAAAAGTTCCCCCTCTGGCCGCAAAATTTACGCATATGAGCACGAGACGCAGGCTTTAAAGTGAGGAGATTAATTCAGTAGGAAATACAGAAGAAGGAAGAGAATTCCACAGAACAAGAGGTGGTGGGGAAAGAGGAGCACACAAGAACAGCGAAACTAGCCTGTCTGGAGTTAAACCATGTCAACAACATCTTTGACATACTTGTTGTGCGAGAATCAAGCACCCCTTGTGCTACGAAGGAGTTCGTAAGGGTGGTCGGTACGCGAGTGTAGTTCCTCGAGGCACACTTGCCGCTTGCGGGTACCACCTTAGGATAAGAGATAAAGCCAACATTGCTCCGAAAGATGAGGTTCAAAGTGAACTGGAAAGGTACAAGAATAGTTTCTAAAGCCTTTCTTTTTTTGTTGGCCCGTTGAACTGTCGAAACACCCCTCCGTCACGAAGAAACCGGTGAAGCGAACCTCCCCCTCCAGAATATGAGAGCAGTTATCATAACATGGCGGGGATGGGACACCTTTGGTATAAGCTGTGCTGGAGCAAAGCTGAGGGGACAAGGAGGAAAGTCCTCACAGGTCAAAAACAGAATTTATATTCTAGTTATTCTTTGGGGAGAGCCGCAACTAAGGCAACCGTTTGGATGTTGAGGTTTCCTTCCAAGACATTTTTTTTTGTTCATCAGTGGAGGCCAGGATGTTTATATTGTCACAGGGAGATGACAGAACCTGTCGAAAGAATAGAAAGTTAAAAGGTTTTTGGAGAAGGAGATTTGTAGAGTTGGGTTTTTATCCAAAGAATTGAATTTCACAAAGTTATTTTCTATCCATCAGCGAGAAAATCGGAAAAATTAAGACTAGAGGCAATTCTAGAAGTAAAAGAGGGAGTAGAATTGGTACGAGTTAAAGAATGAAGGGTCGAGGTAGATCGGAATAAGCTGGATAGAGTCTTAGAGGTGCAGGTGAAAAAATCATTAATGAAAAGTAGATAAAAGTGAGATAAGGAACAAGAACCGTTGAGGAACACCACTACTAGAGACAGAACGAAGAAGTCACCCATCAAAAAAACAATCAGTCCGATCATTTGAGCGATTTGAAAGAACAGACTGACATAAGTAATCCGCCAAAAAGAGAAGAAGGAACTCCAAGGAAGGGAGCTTGGGAGAGAGCAGTGGAAAATGCGTGCCACACTACAAGACTATACGGTTAAATGCTTTTGGGATCGAATTGTCAAGCGCAACATCACACTCACACGGATAACCAAGTCTCACCCGTAAAGTTCCTAAGAGCGCGGAAAACATAAATCGGTTAGATAGGAATGTATATGCAGCGAGAGCCGCTCTGGACGAGAAGGCCGTACTGGCGATGGAATGAGTTTCCAGATGAATCTAAGGGTGAGTTAAAGAAAGGGTTTTCAAAGAATCTTAGATAGAATTTAGTGGAGCTACAGGGCGAAATTAGTTTAGAAGGATCGAGAGCGTTGCGGGCTTGCTTCCTTTTTTTTCGGGAAATAGTTTGGGAATGTGAGAGCTTCCAACAACTGAGAGGCAAGTGAATAGTATTGAGAATACATAGAGATATACATTGATGAGGGGCAGAAGAGATTAGCTTATTTTTCAAGTTGGAGAATTGACAAACACAATGATTAAACATCAAAAAATAAGAGGAGAAAGGCAAGTTTAACAGAAGGTTTGTAGAGATGAAAGATTTGTCCAGTAAGAAGAAACCATAAGGGGAGGTTAGCGCATTGTCCTTTGATGAAAGCCCGCTTCTTGCTCGTCGAAGAGTATCCCTGCAACGCTTTCCTAGTTGACATGAAAATTGCGAAGAGTGATGGAGAAGAGAAATTTTTCCTCCGATACGGCACTTGTTCTCGCCTGAATGGCCAGAAGAACAAGCACGATCGATACATGGATTATGAGGAAAGAAAGATTTGTTTTAGAAGGAATGAATGAGGAAAGAAGGATTTAGCTGAAGAAGGAATGAACTGCTCATCCATAAACGATTAAAGCTCCCATCCTTATTTTTTAAATTCTTTATACATTCCATTCATTATTCTTACTCAGGTGCCAATTTTTGGCAAATAATTGCAAAACTTTGGAACCCTTACATTTAAGTCCCTTGGTCTAAAATATTTTATAGCATGTAAATGAGGAACGGATTCTATCAGAATTCCGCCAATTTCTCATGCTTCCTCATTTCCATTAATAAATATTTTTCCATTTTTCTTGATTAGTGATATGTATTATTATTATTATTATTATTATATTATTATTATTATTATTATTATTTTATTATTATTATTATTATTATTATTATTATTATTATTTATATTATTATTATTAATGAGACTTAAGGAATCAAAAATTTTTATCGCTAAAATAATTTCGGGAAGGTTGAACCCCTGACCCCCTGTCTACAGCTTATATTATATATATATATATATATATCTATATATATTATATATTAATATTATATTAGTATCATATATATATATAT
>JABUQX010022966.1:0-2500 GCA_015478945.1 Trachelipus rathkii
CAAAATTTATATAATATAATTTAATTATTATAAGTATATATATATAGGTATATCGTAATATATAATATATATATATAATATATATTAGTTGAGGTATATATGAGACCTGTTGTGTTATAGAAATGGGTTATTTTTTAATTAAAAAAAAACGAATGTCGGAAGGAAATGCTATACCAAGAATAAATTCCATTTATAGCAACTTTAGATGCTAAATAAATGCATGGCACATGGAACGCGGTAAATGAATGCATAGTTTACAGGAAGCTTCCCTCCCCTGCCCACTGACTCGTGAGTGCTGGAAATATAAATATATCTTTATTCTTTAGTGAAAAAGTAGATATATAGCATATAATTTTTTAACAAATTGAAGCATCCGGCAGTATTAGTCATGAAGTTTGAAATTGCAGAATATTTTTTTCAGGCTATTTTCTAAATTTATTTTTAAAAGTTTCGTTCACGGTACGGGGATCATATTACAACATTTCTGTATAAGTTTATGAAAATAGTGTAAATGCAGCTGTGTCTTATATTGATAATTTAGTTCCATAGTTTATTAAATTATGTATATTTGAAAGGCCTACCTTTTTATATAAATATTAAAAAAAAAGTTGACACAGTTATTAAAACAGTTATTTCGTAACTAGTATTAAAAAAAAAAAATAAAAAAAAAAAAAAAAAACTCCTATAACAAGAAGCGATGCCATGATCACATCAAAATGTACCGAATAAAAGTACCGAGTTTTTCGGTACCGGTATCATACAAAAAATTTGGATGGGCGATAGGTTACTCGGAGCTTTTCGAAAAGTGTTGGCGATAGCCGGTATTCGTACAAAAGTATGCCCGATTACATTACTCGGTGACATGTCGTCGGTACTGCCATCTCTCTGTGATATATATTATTATATAATATATATATATATATATATATATATATATATAGTATATACTAATATATTATATAGTATATATATATATATATACTATATAGTATATTATGATATTAATAATAAATATAATTTTATATATTATATATCATATATATATAATATTATTATATATATTATATATATATATAGTATATATATATATATATATATATATATATATCTATATATATATATGATATTATATATTATATATATTATAATATAATATATATATCTATATATATATATTAATATTACTTATTATATATTATATATAATATATATATATATATATATATATATATAATAATATATATATATTATATATAGTATATAAATTATATCTATATATATATTATATGTAAGGGGGTAAGTGAGTTGACTTGAGAGCCACCTTCATTAGCTGAAGACTAGATGATGTTGAAGAGAGTGAGCGTTGTCGCAATGAATTGGCGTTTCGTCCGGAAGGGTGCTTGGGACGTCAGTGGTGGTCGCAGCGCCCTTTCCACCAGAGCCACTAGAACTCCCCCAGTGAGCAATGCCGCGAGCACACCGCCGCTCTGCGCACCTTGGCAAGGACGTTTGGTCAGCTGTCAGATGAGAGCAGGTGTGCACGACATTAAAAGTCACGATGTAAGGCTTCGACCCTCCTTGTACTCTTACGTGCAATGGTCTGCACCTGCAGTGATGAGGCACAGTGACAGGCGTTACAGGATGACGATACAGAGAGCAGCGGCCGCCAGCAGAAAGAAACTTGAATTGATGTTGCGCTTGAATCAATTGTGGTAAACAACTCTACATGAAAGGTCTTACCAGGCAAACAAATTTGAGAGAAGATGGATGCTGGCTGTGTTCGTTGGCACTTCCATTGGCAATGAGTCACTTCCGGGTGCAACAATATGAAGGGGTAATGAGTTTGACTGAGACCACCTTCATTATGAATACTAGAGATGTTGAGGAGTGAGCATTGTCGCGATAAATTGGCGTTTCGTCCCGGGGGCTGCTTTGGACTCGTCATGGTGGTTGCAGCCCTTCCACCAGACCGCTCACAATATTATAATATATATAGTATAATATATATATATATATATAATATATAGATAGTTAATTGATATATATAGTATATATATATATATATATATATATATATAATTATTATATATATAATATTAAATAATATAATTATATATATATAATATATATTATATTATTATATATATATATTATATTTATATATATATAATATATCTATATATTTATATATAGTATATATCTATAATAATATATATATATATAATTATATTATATATATATAAATTATGTATATATATGTAATATTGTCTTTTATTTTCTGCAATTGGTTTTTAATGTGTGTCTGCAGCTGAATATCAACGGATACGCTTTCCGTGATTGATTTAGCAGCTTTGGCGGTCGCCAAATGCTATCGACATACTGAAAGTTCTGAGCGGAGAATAATTGTCAGAGAGAAGTCCAGTCTGTATAGAAGAAGCCGACAAAGTTAGTTGCTTTAAGCAATATGCAGAAACGAATACATTAATAGACTTTACAAAAA
>JABUQX010022966.1:7500-12500 GCA_015478945.1 Trachelipus rathkii
TATATAAATAATATATATATATATATATATATACTATTATATTATATATATATATATATAGGAAAGGAATATGAGGGTTGGCAGAGGAGATAGAAAGTGAGAATAATATGAGTGAATGAAGGGGTTTGTGAGGGTGTATTAATTATTGGGTCTAAGCAAAGGATGAACTTACATTACGAGAATAGCCACAGTGATGTCTGTCGCGTTCTTGTGAAGATCTAGAGTGTTTTTTTATTTCTTTTTTACTGCAAGCTCTCCTTAAGGGTATTGAAGGAAAATGGTAAGCGGGGCTTTCCTTTTGACTTACTTCATTGCTTTCTAGTAACTCATATATATGTGCATGTTTACGTCACACGTACACAGGCTTTGCGTAATATAAGTAGGAGAAATATAGTGAAAACTTGAATAGAGTAGGCAGTTGTTCTTTATATTTTTTGAGAAGATGAGTTGAAATGAAACTACAGCATATATAATTTAAATTTACATTAATGCATAGAGATAAAACGAAGCTCCAGTCCTTATGTGTTTTCATTTAATAGAATGAAACAATATACGTAACATTATTATACCGATCCATACTTCGTTTGAACCTCATATTTCCATCATAGCACACAACCAGTTTACAGATAAATGGAACAAACTTCCTAATAAATATTTAAAACATTCAATCTGAAGAAGAGATTCAAATATATATATCGACAGTTAAATAATTCACAATCGTGGTTTTATAGTATATTTATTTCACTACAAAATTATACATTTAGAAATCGTAACTTTAGCAATTTTTAATATTGTTACTTTATTGATGTATACAGGTATTTTTTATTATTACCATACTTATGAAATTATACAACCGTTTTTTAAAAAAGGTCATTGAAAATATGTATCTGCAAACATATAACGTTATAAAATAGTTATTACATTATTTTATTTTAATGCTTTCCTCTTAATATGAATACTATTACAACTTGACTGATTAGAATGTGAAAATCATAACTGAGTTTTTAGTTATTTTTAGAAAATAGCCAGTCACAGGTATGTATTTTGATAAAATTAGAAAATCTAAATATTAAAGTGAAGAAATAAGAAAAAAAACTTATGGAAAAGAAGAGAACTTTTAAACTTTTAAGAATAGTAAAAGTAAAAGATTAGTAGCTTACAGGAAAGTTAGGAATGAACTCAAATCATTGAATAAGAAGTTAATCTTGCAAAGAATTGTAATAAGGACCAAAAAAAAATTTTTTTTCTTTTTAACCTACAGACTCTGCTTTGACATTTTCAAAACTTATTTCTAATTCTTTGACGCTTTTTAAATTCTATTGTTTCCATAGATAACTAATGTACATTGCTTTTTCTGGATGGTCTTTGAAAAATCTTTGAATATCTTTAAAGATATAAAAATAGAAATCCTTTTCAAGCTGTTGAGTTTTTGTGCCTACTAAAATTAAAACTAAAAATATATTTCAAGTAAAATAATTTTAAAAATGTGAACATAGCTTAAAGGAATAAACATCCTACTTGGCACTATGCCGTACTATCAATTAACTCCTAACTAAGCGATTGGTTCATCTGTAGTGGTAAATACTTCCTGTAAAAATTAAGGATGACAATGTAGAACTCTATTGTACATTGGATTGATTTACGATGAAAGAGACGTTACTATAGGAAACAAAGATAAAAAAGTTATAAAAGTAAATGTAAATTCATATATGCAAATAAAAATTCAATTGTGCTGAAAAAAATTAATTTTTAAAATTAAAAGGTTACATTAAAAAAAATTTACCTTAAATTTTAGGGAGCAAGAAAATACTGAAAATAAAAATTTATTAATATTAAAAATTAAAATATTAAAAAATTATTTTTCAAATCTCGACAATCATGTATTTCTTCTTTTTTAGAATGCTTTGTTTTGGTTTTCTCTTTTCTTCTGTAGCCTCTGTAAAATATAAATTATTATAAATAAAAAGCCTTTAGATTCGTGTGTTGTTACTGTATAGTAACTGAAACTTGGGGAATGGGAAATATAGGTTTTTTTTACGATAAGGTATAGTATCTGATATGGCCAATGTGTTTTCCGATGGATAATTTGGAGCGGGTTATGTATGAGAAGAATTGGATAAAGAGAGGGATTAACGTTTTAGAGAATTGTGTGTGTGAAAAAAAGGCTAGATGAGGGAATAACGAGTTTATTGGATAGGGTTTTGTCATATTGGAATAGATGATGATAGACGGTTGTGTCATAATAGTTATGAATGGCGGGGGTTCGTATGGGGTAGTGGTTGTAAGGCTTGACAGAGGGGATGCCCACATGAACGAGCTACATATTGAGTGTCTCGCGGCTCGTGGTCTTGGCAAACCTAAGATGAATATTTTAGACTGTAAGCTCTCAAAGTTACGTCATGTTCTCTCTTACTTGTCCTATTTTTTGGGCATTTAAAACGCACACAACGCCAACATTAAGTGGGTAATTGGCAAGGTAGGATAAAGGAAAAGGAATATATATATTATATATATATATATATATATATATATATATAGATATATATAATATTAATATATATAATATATAATATAAAGCAGATATAATATACCGATATTAATATATTATATATATATATATAATATTATATTATATATAATAATATTTCCTTTTTATTTAACTTTTTTCAAGATTGGGAGTAATGTGCGCTACAAGCATGAAAGAAAAGCAGTAGGAGAGGTATGACAAATGTCGAAAAGAAGCCCAGTACGCCCCTCTGACATTAATTAGTGATAAACTCGTCACATGACGAACATCCACCCTAGAACTTCATGGGACCGTGACGGACCCTCACTATGGGTAAATCGTCAATGTAAGGGTTCATCCCTTGCCCAGGTGGGCCCAACCATGCCCGCATACAAAACCCGCCATTCTCTCCTATATGCACCTTTTATCCGCCTCCAAACTCACATTACTCTCCTTCAGACATGGTCGTTCACGACTCAATCCAGTTTCTCTTCGGTCTCCCAGCCCGGTCGGTTTTCCCCAACACATCTCTCAACTATACATACCGTTAACCAGACCGACTATCCATGTCATGCTTTCCACATGACAAAAATCCCAATCTCCAACAAGAATAACCTTTTCCCCCCCAATTTTATTCCATTTACCCCCCTTTCTTCAACCACACAACTCTCTAATAAGATCATTCCTCATTTTATCATATGAATTCTTTCACACGTCGTAGCATGCGCCTAAGATTGTCATCTGAACAAATTGAACTTTTAGAGGTCTATACTTCTTATTCCTAGACATAGTTCTCACTACCATATCAATGACACAGGAAGCACATAGCCCTCATGTAAGTACTCTAGCTGATGCAAGACCTTAGTCCTTTACAGTTCAACATAACGAATTTATTGCAGCAGCAACTTCCCTGGCCGATTCTACAACTTGTCTACTACACTCTGGGCATCATCCGTGTCTTCTTCATTCAAGAACCTAAAGTAGTTTAAACGTCAGACACTTGCTCCGCTGCTCAGCCATCTAAATAATTCCGACACTGAGGACTGTCCTTCACGTCAAACATAACTTACTCTGATCTACGTTTACTTTCACCCTCCTTTTACTACACCTGTCCAAATCTTCTCATATGACAATCTCTCTAACTTCTCTTTAATAGCACAAAACCAATCATGACGGGATATGATAGGTAGGGACGCTTCATCTCTCTTCCATTTCCATCATAACTGATAAATTGTCTACCACTTAGATTGTTTAGTTTGTAAATAACATGATTTAAAAGAACAGCGAACATTAATAATAAATAATAATAATAATATAGATAATAGATTAATAATAAATAATAATAATAATAATAATAGATAAAATACATAATATGATAAAAAGTTTAATAAATTTTGTATTCAATTCAGATTATACCATTTGAAAAGAATACGGTACCGATGCACTACTTTGATGCACATGGGAGTTTTTCAGATGCTTCTTCATCAACTATTAATGACTTTTGTGAGGAGAATGATAGAGAACAGCCCAATTGGAGAAGCAATAGGTCTACTAATGGCCCACTTTCTCTTGCACAGAGGCCACAAATTAGGGGAGACTCCTTCCCCTATAATGTATAGTACTAGGTTTTCAACTTAAGTTTTCCCATTCCTCCTTTCTTGGTTTTTGAGATGTTGTCCTTTTTAGCCTTGGAAAAAAGTTTAATTCATAAAAGAAAGCTTATCACTTTCCATAAACATCAAAATAACTGAATTTCATATGAAAAAATAATAAACAAAGGCAAATAGTACTGCTATAGTAATATATAATATTAGCAATATTTGCTCAGTAAAATAAAAAAAATAATAATAAATTTTATTAACATCTTATTTCCTATTTGAAAAAGAAAAGATGAAACTAATTTTTTTCCTTCTTTCTATTTTAATTTTATAAATAATGCATTATGTTTTTCAAATGTTGGTAGGAATGAGAGTGTTTGAATATTCTATATAAGATTACTCGGTGTGTGTTGTGGCGCTTATCATTTTGAAAATGAGAAATGTCCTAATGGTTGTGAATTAAAATAGTTGTGATTAGTTAGCCTGTAATAGTTATATAAATAGTATATATATATATATATATAATAATATATATATATATATATATGTAATATATATATAATATATATATAGTATATTATAATAATATATATTTATATATTATATCTAATATATAATATATTAATATATAGGGTATATATGATATATATATATATAAGTATATATATAATATATATATAATATATATATATATATATATAATATATATTATAATATGATATATATTATATATATAAATATTATATATATATATAGGTGTATATTTATATATTATAATATATATATATATATATATATATATATATATATATATATATATATATATATATATATATATATATATATATATATATATTATAAAGTGTGGAGAAAAAAAAATTTAGAGGTAGCTGTTC
>JABUQX010022966.1:22500-25863 GCA_015478945.1 Trachelipus rathkii
CTATATATAGTATATATATATATATATATATTAGAATATATAATATGATAGTATATATAGTAACTATATATATACATATTATTTATTATAATGGTGAGGAGGGACGGGGGTGGAATTGATGAATGGGATTGATAGAAGGGAAGTGAACATGATTACTGGTTTGCGGACGATAGCTGCCCTAGTGGCGAGGAAAGCGCGGAAGGGCTGAGTATTGGTGAGGGGTTTGAGGAGAATGGTGTGCAAAAGGGCTTGAAAGAATAAACCAGGAAAGAGGTAGAAGTGTTAGTGTTTGAGGAAGAGGAAGAGGAGGAGGGGGGTTAGAGTAGAGTAAGGGGGTTAGTATTGGAAGGAAGTAGGGATTTTTAGATATTTAGGATGGCTTGGGGTAAGGGGGAGATGAAGGCAGGCCGATAGAAGCAGTAGAGTGAGGAGAGGAATGAGAGCTTTTAGTGGTCTGAGAGAATTATGGAAGGGGGGGGGATTTATCACAGAAAGTTATGATAAGTATTTTAAAAATTTTGTACCAGCGGTGTTGTGATGGTGTGAAACGTGGGGTTGAATGCCAGGTCCAGGAAGAAGTTGGGAGTATTTGAGATGAAGGGGTTGAGAGGGTTTGTGGGGTTAGCGAGAAGGGAGAGATTGAGGAATAAGGGGTAGGGAGAGATGTGATTCGGAGGAAATGGTTCGGTGGGAAGAGCGCGAAGGGAATGTAAGATGGGTGATGGCCTCTTTAGTGAGAATGGAGGAACAGAGAGTGGTTAGGAAAGTTTGGGAGGTGGAGGGGATAGGAAGAGAGAAAGGGGGAGACCAAGAAGGAGTTGGATGGATGGAATAAAGGAGATGCTGGAGGAGGGAGGGATGAAGGAGGAAGAGGGTAGGGTGTTGGCGAGAGATAGAGTGGGTGGAGGAGGTGGTGAGGGCGAGATGAGGGGAAGTGTGTAATGAGAGAGCTGTACGTACACTGACCCCGCTCAAAGCGGAGAGAGGTAGTAAGAAATAAAATAAGATGAAAGTAATAGTAGTATATATAGTATACTATATATGATAATATATAGCGTATATAGTAGTAGTATATACTATAGTAATATACGTAGTGATAATAATATATTATATCATTGATACTATATATATATATATATAGCTATATATATAAAAGGGTAATACTGAAATGAAGATGGTATAACAATCTTAAATCTATTTACTGTTTAGAGCCAATTAACATGAACCATGTTGAAAGTTTAGACTAGTTTGCTTTGTGGAGCCACCATTTTATCTAAAGTTGAGTTCCTTTGGTTCTATACCTATCTTTGACATTTCAATAGGAGATATCACTAATTTTTTGGTAATAATTTTATATTATTGAGTATGAACAATTGTTAATTTTATAAACATGATTCATTTGTTATGATCTAAAGTCTTTAAAGCAGTTTTCTTTGAAGGGTTTTGCTCAAATACCTTTTGAACTTTGTGTTAGTAATTTTAAAAAGATACATTTTTATATATTATATATTGAATGTTGTTAATGAATGATAGTTTCTTGATTATTAAAAGATTAGCTTATGAATTATAATTTTTACTTTATATTTTTTATAATTCATGAATAATTATCTGTTTATTGATTACTTAAGTCATAACCAGCTACCTCGAAGCATTTTTTTCCTTGCTGTACAACCCTTTATGATATACTATATATATTGTTATATATATAGTTATATATATAGTATATAATATATATTATAGTATAGTATAGTATATATATATATATATATATTATATATACACCCTATATATATTATATATATATATATATAGATATATATATATATATTATATGATTATGATAGATATATATATTAGATATAGAGATTGATACAAATGTTATTTATAAATTAAATCTCAACAAATAATAGTAGTAGGCCTATATATATATTATATATATATATATATATATATATATATATATATTATATATAATATAAATATATATATATATGATATATATATAATATTATATATATTATATATATATATAAATATATATATTATAATATATATATATATATATACTATTACAATCCTTACAGGGAATTTTGTAAACACAACATTAGGAATTCTCATTTCAAAAATTTAAGCACACACACACAGTAATTATATAGATATTCCACACAATTCATTCTAACCCAACATGTTGAAGATATGCATATATTTTATAAATTAAAAAGATATGAAGTTGACTGCTCTTGAATATCAAAATAGGATAAGATGTTAGATGAAATTTTATGTAATATTTGTTTTTATTTACTGAGCAAAATGATTGGCGCAGTAGTTATTATATTATTTTAGAGTACTGATTTGCTTTGTTTATTTATTTTGGTTGTATATGAACTTTAGTGAATTTTGATTGTTTATGGAAGATGATAAATTTTTTATGTGAATTAAGCTTTTTCAAGGCTTAAATGGAGAAGATCTCAAAGACCAAGAAAGGAGGATGGGAAAACTTAAGTGTGAATAGACCAGTATATAGCATTAGGAAGGAGCACTCCCCTGAAATTTGTGGCCTCTGTGCGAGAGAAAGTGGGCCAGTTAGTAGAGCCCTATTGCTTTTCCAGTGGGTTTCTACATTTCTCCTGACCAAAGAGGAGTCATGTAAATGTAGTTTGTGATGACAGAAGATCAAGTGAAGGAAAACTCCGCATGGTGCCTCGAAAGCGTAGTGGATGGTGACGTTTTCTTTTTCACTGGTATGAATCTGAAGTTGAATAAAATTTATTAAATTTTTATTATTTTATGATTTTATTATTATTATTATTATTATTTATTATATTATTATATTTATTTATTATTAATTCATTATTATTATTATTAATTTGTGTGGTTGACTTTTAAATATGTTTATGTTACAATAAGAAAATTGAAGGTGGGTAGCAATTGATATGTGTTAGAATGATGGAGAATGGAAGAGAGTGGAGGGTGCCCTGACCTATCATATGCGGATGATTGGTTTTGTGTGGCTAATCTAAAGAGAGTTTGAGAGAATTGGTAGAGAGAGATTTGCAGGGTATGTAAAAAGGAGGGGTTGAAAGTAAACGTAGAATAAGAGTAAGGTTATGTTTGTGAGTGAGGACAGTCCTCAGTGGAAGTTTATGTTAGTTGGTGAGCAGCTGGAGCAAGTGTCTAAGGCTTAAATATTTAGGGTATGTGTTGGATTGAGAAGAAACGGATGATGCAGAGTGTAGTAAAAGTTGTGGAATGGCAGGAGGGTTGCTGGTGCAATTAAAATCGTTGGTTGAATGTATAAGGGACTAAGTCTTGCAATGCGCTAGAGTCCTTTACATGAGGGTATTTTTACCTGTGTTATTGTAT
>JABUQX010022967.1:0-17157 GCA_015478945.1 Trachelipus rathkii
TTTGGAAGTGAAGTTCAATTTGGGTGTTTTAACGGCAATGGCCTCCTCCGCGCTGCGCGTTATTGCATAAACTATCATAATAATATACCGTATATATATATATATAATAATAATAATAATAATATATATATAATATATATATATATATATATATATATATATATATATATCTTTCTGTCATATATATATAATATGTATATATATTATATCTCTTTCCTCATATCATATATTACTAGTTATTCAGAAAGAGATTCTTCGAGCTGAATGGTGCTGTCTGGATGATAAAACCATCCGTAGTTCTCCACTTATTTCATGCCTTTTAATCCGTTCGGATATCGCATGCCTGGCTACATTGTCGTTTATCTCCGCCAGCCGACAATTTTGTTTGACGCAGTGTGGTCTTCATGACGTCAGTTTTTGGGGTTGAGATATAGCACCTAATTATGTTCTCTGAGAAGTGGAAAGAATTTTTGAAAGTTCCTTGTTCCCTTAATTCTCAAACAATTTCCATATCTCGTTTTAAGTCTTTCAATGTGTTCATGAATTCCTTTTGTCATGGAAAATAAAGTTATTCCTTTTATTTTCTCTTTTAGAATGAATATATTTGGTCAATATTAAAATTTGGTGTGTTGACGACAGCCCCGGCAGTGGCGCTTGTTGTTCCTCAACCCATCTGGGAGGCAGATGCGAGAGTGCCATTATTTTAATGCAGAAATCTTTTGGTGATGGCCATCTTCAACAAAATTTTTTATTCTTATACTGCCTACCACTTTGAAAAATATACTAGCTTTTTCAACTTTAGGCAAATTATGTTTAATATATTTTACTACATATGTTTGGAAGACGTGAACTGATGTGTTGTGCTCTAAGTTTCTCTCCTTCTCTCCCCTTCTCCTTCCATTCCATTCCATTCCTTTCCCTCTCCTCTCCTCTTTCTCTCTCTCTATATATACTCTCTCTTTCTCTTTCTCTTTCTTTCTCCTCCTCTCCTCTCCTCCTCTTTCTCTCTCTCTCTCTCCTCCTCTCCACTCCTCTCCCAATATATATATGCTCACTCATATATATATATGGGGTTAATGAAAAAAAGTTTAATTTATTTTTTTTTTCAGTTCGGCTCATCTTTTTGTTTTAATCAAACCCTCTTTATGTATAAAGTGTTTCATTATAATACCACTTCCTAAATTAAGGTGGCTAATGCTCTGGTTATATATACAGAATTATATATATATATATCTCTTTCTCTTTCTCCTGCTTGTCTCCTCTTTCTCTCATATATATATATATATATATAAATATGCTCACTGCTCTCTCTCCTCATATATGATCAAAAAAAGGATGAAAAAGGATTGGGGTGTCAGGAGAAAATCAGAGAATAGGTAGGAAGGTGGTCAGTTCCCTGTGAGGGGAGAGGTATGTGTGTAAGAGTAATACTCTTTAAACACAAAGAGTATCCATGAAATATACTAGAGTTGGTGTAGGTAGAGATGCATCAGGGGGGTGAAAGTATAAGTCTGATTTTGTATTTGGTGAAGGAGATGTTGGTATGTATCTGATGTTAGAAATCAGTGAGGAGTTCCCAGAATGGGATTATCAGATCATTATGTCCTCAGCTCCAATCTTTGATTATTTGGCACGGGGATGGAGGAAGGTGTCTGAAAGAATACAGGTAGAAAGAGTTTTCTGATGGTAAACAAAGGTAACAAGGATAGTATGTAAGAACGCTCACCAAGTAAATCAGTTTGAATTTTGGAACAAGTTGAAACTGAATAAATCTACAGTGTAGTGTTGGCAGTGCAAAGTAGGAAGTAAGAATCTCAACACTGAATGGTGGGGTGGAATGAAGAGGTGATGCCTGGCAGTTCAAAGTAAAGAAGCGTGAGTTGAATGTACTAAGAAAGAAATGAGTGGGGCTGAAGATGGCTGGATATATAAAAAGAGAAAAGGAATGCTAAAGATGTACATACGTAGGAGAAAAGAGGGTAAATGAACAGTTTGGAAGGAGGATGGTTGAGGCTTGCAAAGGAATAGGAAGCTCTTCTGGAGAATAAGGGAAGGTTAAGAATTAGAATAAAGGAAACCTGCTCAGAATAATAGGATGGTTCTTTCGAAATTGATAGAAATGGATGTGAGTGGGTGTGGAAAGAACACTGAAAATCTGTATAGCAAGCCTGATGCGGGCCCGATCGCTGTTCGTGGGTTTGATGGTGCCGCAATCTGGCGCAGGTATTTTGGGGATGGAGTTATTAGCAAAGAGGAGAAATGGCTGAAGTGAAAAGTTGAATAAAATGCATCTGCAGGTATAGATAGAGAAGTACTGAGTGAAATGACCCATGAGCACGCGCGAGGTCTGGCGGTTCGATCTTGAAGTTGTGTAATAAAGCGTTTATGGAGGGTATAGTTCAGAGGGATTGGAGGAGAGCAATGATCCTTACCTTTATATATAAGGGTAAGAGGAAAAAAATGATGAAATTAGGGTATTTTAGTTTATTAAAAGTGTTGCGGGGAAGATATATGCTGGTGTTTTGATTTGGAAAGAGTGCTTAGAGTGACTGAAAGGACTGATTGGTGAAAAGAACAGGTTACGTTTTTAGGAGTGAAGTAGAGCATACCTTGGATCAAAACTTTGTGAAGCAAATGATAAAAAAGACAGAGAGGAAGAATAAATTGTATTTAGGTTTGGATTTGCAACAGGGGTATGATAGGGTTAATAGGGAAGGTCTGGCAGGTGTTGGTGATATATATGGTGTTGGTATTGATGGTAGGCTTCTGAATGGGAATCAAAAGTATGTATATTGATAGTGAGGTGTGTGTAAGATAAATGGTATCAAAGTGATTGGTTTAATATTAGCGGTGAGAGGCAGGGTTGTGTTGCTCTCTCCTTATTTAAGTTGTATATGGATAGGGTTATGAAAGAATTGAAGGTGGGCGTCTGGAAATGGTGTTGGGGCTGATGGAGATGAGTGGGAGGTACCTACCTAATACAGAATGATTTGGTTTTGTGTGGCGAATCTGAAGAGTTTGAGAGGTTGGTGAGAATTTGGCAGAGGTGTGTAAGGGGGGTTGAAAGTAACATAGGATAAGAGTTAGGTTATGGTTGTGAGAGTGAGGACAGTGTCCTCAGTGTGAAATTATATTAGATGTTGAGCAGCTGGGACAATCTATATGGATTTAAATATTTAGGGTATATATTTGATGAAAAGGAGAACTGATAATTCCCAGAGTTTAGTAGGAAAATTGTGAATGGCAAGAAGGTGGCACAGGTGCAATTAAATCGTTGTTGAATGTAAAGGGACTAAGTCTTTGAATGCGCTAGGGTCTTACATGAGGGGTATGTTGTTACTGTGTTGTTGTATAGTAGTGGGGCTAGGTCTGGAATAAAGTATAGATCTACATAGATCTGTGTTCAGATGAACAATCTGTTAGAGGGGCATGCTAGGTGTGAGAAAGAATTGATAAAACCGAGGAATGAACTGTTGAAACAGGTGGTGAAGAAAGGGGTAAGCGAGAGAATAAAAATGCAAGTATGTTGAGATTGGTTTGGTCATGTGGGAAAAGGATGAATGATAGTCGGTTTTAAGCAGATGTATAGTGGCGAGTGTGTTGAAAACCGGCGGGCTGGGAGATCAAAGAAAAAAGTGGATTGAGTCAGGCGGAATGTCAGAGGGAGATGTGAGTTTGGCAGAGGACAGAATAAAGGTGCATAATAAGAGATAATGGCGGGGTGGTTGTGGCCCAACTGGTCAAAGGGATGAACCTTACACTGATGATTACCATAGTGAGGGGTCAGAGTCGCGTCACATTGAGCTATAGGGTGGTTTTCTGACTCTTGACGAGTCCTTACTAATTAATGGAACAGAGGTAAGGCTGGGCTTTCTTTTGACTTTGTCATATCCTTCTACTGCTTTTCTTTTCTGATGCTTGTTACTTGTTACCAGTCTTGTGGAGAAAAAGATGAGGCAGAGAATATGCTCACCTCTTTATATATATATATATATGCTCTCTATGCTCTTATGCCTGTATATATATATGCTCACTCTTCACTATCTCACTCTTTCATATATATATATATATACCTCTCTCTCTCTCTGCCATATATATATATATATATATATATATATATATATAATATATATATATATAATAACCAACTAAACAATAATAATAGCCAAGCCAATAAATAATAATAATAATAATGGTAAATAATATACATATACTACTGATTGATTACTATTTTGGGTAGCAGTTTGTTACATAAAAGAAAATAAAACAAATCTGAAACTCTTCTAGATTCTCACAGGTGCCCAATTTGTTAAATGATATTGCGCATCACACCTTTCTCCAATTAATTAAAATAAATAAATGATTTGGGATGCCCTCAACAAATAACATACAAAATAAACTTTGGATAAATATTTCATTTAATTTTTTTAAAATATATACCTTCAAAATTATTTTTTCCGCAATCAGAAAATTTATTATAATAATATTAATAATAATAATAATAATAATAATAATAATAATAATAATAATAATAATAATGGATCATGCCAATCTGTAATTATATGCCCTAAGGCACTAATAAAACTTTGTCAGCATTAAACTCTGCTTTATGTGTGCAGCACCTCTTTTAACATGTTATATTTACCTGTATTTTAATGCTAAAATACCTAAAGACTTGATATATATGAAAATAAGTAATTTAAAAAAAACAAAAAAAAAAGGCAAAAATTTTGGCCATTGGTCTTTTTTTTAAAGCATGTTTTTTTTTTAAACAAAACTTTCAAATACTTTTTCAAATCAATATATATATATATCAATTTTAAAGTTATTAAATTCATTTACAGTAGATATAATGGTGCATTCTTATGTATATTAACCTTAAAGTTTTTTTTTAACATTGTTTTCTTTCTCCTTGATCTTTCCACTATTTCGTTTGTATATGTATTGTCTTGAACTATAATAATAATAACTATCATAACACAACAAAAAAATTTTTTTTTTGGCATTTTTTGAATGGCTGTATTTCTTAACAAAGCAAATACAAAGTCAATATTGCAGATTGAAGGAACATCTATGGTGTGTATTATTTTCTTTGAGAAATTTCAGATTTTAGCACTTACCCCATCAGAGATATTAAGGTTCAAATTTACCGATTTTCCGAAAAATTGTTTTTTTACCATTTTCCTAATTTTTTAAAATATTTACAACTAAATATATTCAGGTAAAAGCCGACTTAATAAAAAACCATCACACAAAATTTTATATCGTTAATTATTTCCTTCTTTAATAATACACCCACGAAAATGAAAATAATTAAATCATATCTATTTTTCAGTTCATTTTTTTTTGGTGAAATATTATTTTCCCCAAAAAAAAACAGGAAAGACCAAATCTTAAAGTAATCCTAACAAATCACTCTCTATGAAATTTGGTATAGAATTACCAATATAGATATGACTTAAATGTTACCTCTATTAAGTGATAAATTTGCTCCACCTGGTCAAACGTTTTGGCTCACCCTGTTACAACAGAGTAAATCTACAAAAACGAACGATGGTGGGTTTGAACTTTCCAGGGATAACATTAGCCATGCAAAATATAAAAGTTTTCAAAATTATCGAGCGGCCATCAGTACGGAAAAATGGATTATTATATATATATATATATATATATATATATATATATATATATATATATATATATATATATATATATATATATATACTATATATATATATATATATATATATATATATATATATATATATATATATATATATATATATATATATATAATTTGGCATTTAAATTTGAAATTAATGTGAATACCATATAATCCTATATTTTAAGGCATTTGAGTAAACTTTATTTAAATAATACTGTTGGTATGTGGTGTATGAAAACTACACAAGGCTACTATTATATTTTGTTAAAAAAGATGGGCTAATTTATATAAATAATTCTCTTCATTTTTTTTTTTCTAAGAAGTAAATTAGTAATTCCAGTTCAGCCCAGACAGACTGAGGAAAAAACTCTCAAATTCGGGCGAATTCGGTACACCTCTAATATATATATATATATATATATATATATATATATATATATATATATATATATATATATATATATATATATATATATATATATATATATATATATATTGTAATGATAAAAGTGTGTGATGGAAGTAATTAAATAAATAAATAAATCAATAGATAGAATTTAGAATGTGATGATTAAAATAAATGATATTAATAATAATAAACGTAAAAAAATAACAATGTAATGAACTCACGATAGATAAATATGGAAGAAATTATGGAATCTTCTTGAAGATCCTGGGAATATGAGAAGGTGCTGGGTACCCACCACTCCAGGTGGGCCGATTTTTGTTTCCTATAACAAATCTTAAGAAGCTGTTAATAGCTGCTGCTGCCTCTCCAAAAAATTATGTTCGTCAGCCACCGATTATCCCACTTCTTAGTTATTTCATTCCTCCAAATCTCGGATTCCGAAGGGTACATAAAAATATAGCACAAATTAAATAAAGAAATATGTATATAATCAAGAAAAAAAAAAAAGAAAGAAAGGAACGATGTCTGTACCTAACATACACTAGAAATCCTCTATTCTGTACTCCAACTTACTCAAGCATAATTTTTACCTCATAAACCTCTGACACTTTAATATTAAAAATTGAAAAAAATCAATGGAATCAGATAAACTATTTAAGAAATATATCTTTTTAATATTGTCAATATTTTGATATAATGAACAAAGGGTTTATAATACAAACAAAAAAAACTTTAAAGGTTACAATATTAAAGGGGGGGGGGGTAAGATCACTTACTTCTGAGATGTATTATAAGTTGAATGGTATATATTTATTGTTGTTTTCAAAATTTTAGTTATGTAAGTAATATTATTTTTTATGACTCCAAATGCTTCACAGTCTAAACTCCAACTTACAGACTCCAATTTCAGACTCCAGACTCCAATTTCAGACTCCAGACTCCAATTTCAGACTCCAGACTCCAATTTCAGACTCCAGATTCCAATCTCAGACTCCAGACTCCAATTTCACACTCCAGATTCCAATCTCAGACTCCAGACTCCAATCTCAGACTCCAGATTCCAATCTCAGTATTAACTTAATTTCAATTATTTAATTATTTATGCTATAATAAGAAGTAATAATTGTTAAAATTTTAAATATTAACAATTATCAATAAAACAATTTTATAGTGCAACACAAGAAACAAAAAAATAATATAATTAAAGAATTTATATTAATTAATCAATTAAAATGATATATGAATGGACATTCTGAATCCTTATGAATATTTGTTACTATAAAAAGTTATCTTTATTTAATTCTACACTAAAGATTACTAATTGATGAATCATTTAATTTCACTAAATCTATGAAGAGAATCAGTTTGTTCTTTTATATGCTTGTATGTACTACACACTATACAAGAGTAATTTTTCACTTTATAATTTACAGTTTGACTTTGAACAACTCTTTGCACAGCAACACACTACGGTTTTTGAATATATTAGTTCTTTTATTTAAATAGTTGAATGTAGAAAAAGAGTATTTATATTCATACAATATATAGCTATATATATATAGTCTTTATATATATATTATATATATATTTGGCTATTTATATAGTGAAATAGATATAACGTATATATATAATTTATATGATATATATATATATTGGCCTAATCTAGATATTTTCGAAAAGATTCTCTTTTTTTCTCTTTCCGATAAATACTGATAAAATTATATGAGTCTGTTTATTAATACCACGTGTATCTCACTCCCCTCTTCTAAAGCACATCTCTTAAACATTTCCCTTTAGTTTCTTTTCTATAAAAAGTTCATTTTTTTTCTTTCGTCTTGAATTTTCCCATAAAGGTCATTTGTCAGGCCAGTTCCTTTGGAATCCTAGATTATATCTATATTACCGCCCTTCGCGGAATTAAAAAGATTAATTATTTATTTTTTTTCCTTTCTCCAAAGCATTTTCATGAATATAAAGAAATCTCTCTGGAGCATAAAACTTCTTTTTATTTGCTGTTCTGTTTCCTTTTCTATTTGGCAAAAGCTTAGTTTGGTTCTGAACTAACTTATTTTCCCTTCAAGAAAATTCTAATAAAGCAACAAATCCAGGACTATCATCCATCGATTGTCAACATCCAATTAACAGTGACACACAGGGTATAATTGTATCCATTTGCTTAAAGTTAAAGATCTCACTCTGTTGACGCCCCTTCCACGCCTACAATACAAGATTTCTTGGGAATAAGGTTTACATATTTAAAGTTACTTTTGTCTTGACCTACCAAGCAAACGAAGGTAACTATCGCGTATATTTTTTTCGCGTAGTGTTCACATTATTATTATTATTATTATTATTATTATTATTATTATTATTATTATTATTATTATTATTATTATTATTATTATTATTATTATTATTATTATTATTATTATTATTATTATTTAATATTATATTACATTCATAGATTTTTTATTGTGTAAGAACGTACACATTGATGAGAGATTCTAATTCACTGTACATAACGCGCTAATTCATTATTCATTTCAGCCGTGTCCCTGATTAATTTGTTATAATTGTCCCTTTTATTTTTATAAATTCTTCTTCTTTTTCTTTCTTTTTTTCTTCTTTTCCATTTTCTTTTTCTTTTTCTTTTCTTTATCTTTATCTTTATCTTTATCTTTATCTTTATCTTTATCTTTATCTTTATCTTTATCTTTATCTTTATCTTTATGTTTATGCTTTTATTTTAATCTTTAATTTTATTTATCTTATTATTTATCTTTGTCGTAAATTTTTATATTTACTCATTTGCACTTTTTAAGTTAAAAAGGTACATGGATGTTCGCGAGTGGTTGGTCCAAATTTGTAGTTGGGAGAGTCGTAATTGCACTGACCATTTTATTATTATTATTTAGTAAAATTCCAACAATGAGTTTTTGAAATAATTGTTATGATGTAAAGATGCATATTCATTATAAAAATTGCTTTGTAATCGGTATTATTTGAACAAAGAAATCCTCAAAATGCATAGCGTAGTCCACATGTAAAGTCTCGTGGTAGGGTAAAGTATGCTTTATAATTGGGCTACACCACACTTTAAAATTCCATATTTTTTCATTTAATATAAATAGTAAATAGTCAATTTTCGAGTTCCGTTACCTGTAACCCCTAAAAATGGGGTTGGGGCTGGAGACCCCCCATATCATTTTTTGTTTAAAAATTTAGGGGATTCTTCTTATTTCAAGTCAAATCTGGGGAATAACCATTTCGAGCCAAATATTATATATTATGATTATATTTTATATATTATTATTATATAGTAGACTTATAGTATCTATATATATTTATTTATATTTATATTAATATATATATAGTAATTACTATATACTATTATATATATATATGGTATATAATATGTAATAATCTCTCTTCAAAATTGAGAAAATGAAACTGATACAATTCCGGGTTTTATGTACTTTTCTTTTGAACACGTTTTGAATCTAAACTTCTCCGAAATTTCTAGGTATAGACTACGATTTTGCTAGGATTTTATAATTGATGCACACGTTGTTTAAGTAATTATAAGATATTTGAACCTTGGGCAAATAGGCTTGTCAAGAGGTGTAGATAATTCCATCGAGGTGGGTTTTAAAAGTTTTCCTTCCCTTTCCTCGTTACCCAGTGCTCCATGAGTGACAGGACTTGGTTGTATTAGTCAATTGATCCCACAATCTAAACCTTTGTAGTGGGTGATTAGGTGGTATTGCGCTCCTTCAATCGAAGGTCAAGTTTTGGACCCACTGACCTTGCATTTTTTCTGGAATGAGGTTTGTGTGTGTGTTGGTGTATAAATTTGCCATAACTTGAGAAGTATTAACACTGAGATTGATCATTATTTTTTTGTATGAAGCAATGTTAAATATTAATATGTTGTTAAATTGATAATTATTCTTAATAGTGAAAGTATATTTATTATGATTCTCTATGAGTAAAATATACTGTATAACATGTGAGAGTTGCCCGAAGACTGCCAGTCATGAACTTTCGATAATTTTTATAATATAGGTTTATTGTGTAATAATTAAATTAATTTTTTGGATGACACAGTTTTTATTTCCTACATTTTGGTGTAGGAAGTTGTTAGTTATAGAAGTCATCTAATTATTCGAAAATGGGTTTATTTGGTTAATTTGCTTGTGATACTCTTTTGCATCGTTCTCTATCGAGTATAAAAGGAGCGATCGGAGGTGGCGAGCACTTATTCTTAATTTAACTGCTCTTATCATCAGCAGACTCCGTTCCCATAATTTTGCATTTCCGAGTCGAAAGAATCATTCTACGAGATTCATTTATCAATGCAGTTAAAGTAGTAATAATATTTTTTGACGAAGCTTATTCTTCAAACGAGCTTCCTCGTTTTTTTAAAGGTTCGCGCCATTTTTCTAGAATTTCCCGCTTTTTTAAAAAATTCTGATGACTTCTTTTTTTTTTTTTAAATTGTCAGCGGGAACAGTTGGCAATCATATTCGCTTACCGATAAATAGTGGATGGTTTAGAATTTGTGATAGGTAGATGTCTCATAAGCCTTTCTGGACAAACTGATAGTAACGCCACTAATGGCTATTGACAGCCCTCCCTTCCTCTTGGTTGATTGTTAGTCGTCGAGAAAAAGGCCTAGTGTTTTTTGGATTCGGTTTTATTTTAATTTTTTGATAAGGTGTTTTGGACATTGTCATAGCAATCAAGTCTCTTCTGATGTGAGTTGTTCTATTTGGATAATTCAATTTTTTTGGATCGTGGCCACGGTTGGGCTATATAATTGGTTGAAGTACTTCTGTTGAACAGGTCCGAAGGTTGAAATTTGATCTGTTTCGACTACGGTTATGTGGGTATTGGTTTTCCTTACAACCACATATTGTGCAAACACCTTTCAAACACCTTTTTCTTCGTCTAAATTTAGGGTCCAGTTTTATTGATAGTGGAAGAATTCGAGGATTTTTTATCTATCTTTATTTCCTCTCTCTTTTCGGTGATAGCTTAAAGTATAATCTTTAACAACATTTTTTCCCAACGTGAATGTATACTTATTTTTTTTGTTTTTTTTACGACGACTCATTTTAAAATCACTCAAAAAGTAAGCAAAACGCTAAAGGGGAAATTGGAATATCTGTTCTTATGGGCTCTAATAAAGAACGGAATAATTAGTAAAATTTCAACTCAATAAGTTCGGATAAGCAATAATAATAATAACTAAAAAGTTAAGAAAAGTGTAAAATTGCTTTAAAGGAATAAATTCATTATAATAAATGTTCAATAGAGAAAAATTGTTCGTAATTGTAAATCAGAAATTTCACTTAGATAGTGGGTTATAGATTGCTGCCTCGTCAATAAAAATGAGAACCATTTTTTTATTGATATTAAAACTTACATATAGATTGGGTAAGAACGTAGAAAATAAAAGTTGAAATAGATAATAAAAAATCAAAAATTACATATTTTCAATTTAATGAATTGGATTTTGCAGAAAGTCGTTCTAATCGATTCTTGCATACAAATGTTATTGTAAAACGCTCCCTTTATGATTGATAATGACAATCGTTCTTTATATATATATTTGTTAAATTATATATTTAATTATAGAAAATTTATTTAAGAAATATAGACAAGTTTTGATAACTGATCACGTGCAAAATTTTCGAGTCGAAAATTGGAAATAAATGTCTACCATAATGACCTATTTTGTTAGTGCAAACTTGCTGAATATATCTATAGCTGATACTATATAATTTATATTTTCTATATATATATATATAGGACGTTATATATATATATATATATTATAATATAATATATATGTATATATATATTATATATATATTAATATATATATATTATATTATTATATATATATATATTATATTATATATATGTCTTGATTTTTCAGCCCAACCATAGAACATAAAGGTTTCAAGCAGTTTACCCCATCTTTGCAACATTGCGTAACATATCCAAGTTTTTCTCGAATTTCCTTGTGCGTGATAAAGTTGGTAGTTATAGGTGGCTGGTGGTTAACTTTGTATTCCAATTGGTGGTGGAGCAAGTTAGTTCCTATAGACAGAAATGGTAATTAGAAGCAATTAATTGGCTATATATTTAGTTCTGGGCCTGTTAAAGTAAATGATTTAGATTTACACTATATAATGTTTTTATGACGAAACAAGAAACATTGTCTTTCTTTAAGGTTCTGCCTGGGAACCTAAACCTTCTAGAATGCTTTTGCTTCAGTTAACTGATGGCACCATATTGTCAAATAGGAATGGAATATAAACCTCAAATTAATTATTCATTAATATATTATTATTATTATTATTAATTATTCTATTATTATTTATTTCATCATCTATTTTTTTGTGTAGGCTAGTTACTGATGTTCAATTTATTATATATTAAGTATTATATGATTATTATTATTATTTTAATTTATTTTTTATTATTATTATTATATTATTATTATTATTATTTATTCTTATTATTATCTATTATATTATTATTAATTATTATATATGGCTTTGTAGTACTAGTTATGAGAAAGTCTTTAGGTAGTATACTTTATTGTTACGTTTATCAGCAACAATATGTTGTTATTACTTAGTTTCATACTTTTTATGGTGGGTGAGTTTTTTTCATCTTGTCGAACGTCGAGTCTATATAGGTTTATAGCTCAATCTTGTTCGATCACGGTTCGATTAGTGGTGTGGTGATGAGCTTAATATAGTGTTCGGAAATTTCGAGAAATACCTTGTCGAATGAAATTATAACTCAAAAATCGTAATAAACTATATATATAACTCAGTAAATTTTAATACGTAAAATGAATAAATTTTTCGGATTAAATTTAATAAACGGGCAAAAGCTTTTTAGGTCCACAAATCATCATAAGTAAAGCTGCACCGTTCTTTTTATGGCATTCGGTCTATATAGCATGATTATAGATTCAATATTTATTCTTCATTCCCCTTGTATACATATATAGTAATTACCCTGGTTCACACGGTCCACGGTATATATATATTACAAATTTTTATTTCACTATTCAATTGGCTAACTTCATGACTAATCGCGCGAAGTGGGTAACGCGTTGAGTTTGTCTGGAGTTTAGGAATAAGTGTGGATAAATTTGTGATCTGGTCTTCATTAGCCCAGCTACCTGGGATATAATCCCCAATTTTAATTGGCGCCCAACGTTCTTTAACTAAAGCCCCCCATTTAGAAACATTTAATTTGCCCCACATTTTAAGCGCACAACGTTTTTGTTAAACATTTTTTTTGACCCCCAACGTGGTTAAATTCACGACCCCATTAATTTTTTACGGCGCTCAACCTTTTGTGTTGCCTTAATACTTGGCACACGAACCCTAATATTCATAAAAAATTTCAAAATCATTTTTTTACTTAACAACTTTTTTGGCGCTTTTTTAAACTATTTTCAAAAAATAGTTTTATTACCCACAGGGGTTTATTCTGTGTTAAGGCTTTGTCTGCAGAATGAATTAGTGGTGTTTGTACGACCACTTGGACCCGAGTGCAGATCCAACTTTGTTGGTTTTTTCCCCAAAATTTAAATATACCTTAAACATATTTCCCTTCTATTAGGGTTTTATTTTTTTATGTGTGGGAGCTTATGAGAGACACAAGTCTCCAGTTCTTCACATTCAAATTTATTGGCTCCATAGAGGGCATTCAATTAAAATATTTATTAAAATTTCGGGGAATTTGATTAACTTACCCCCAAATTGGGGGAATTTTTTATTTTCATTTATACGATAAATCGGCATATTGTTCAGTTGATACCGATTAATCGGCATTATATTTCTTTAAAATATTTTGTAAAGAATTTTTTTGTATTACCCTATTATATATATATAAATAATAAACTTTCATTTTGATTAGATAAAGTTTAAAAATATTTATATATTTTAATAAATATTCGATTCCCTTTTTAAGAACTTTTGTTTTGAACCTACCATTATTTCTTTTTTTTTTACATATTAGTAAATATCTTTGCTTGTTGTAGTGTTGCATCTGTGTATCGTTTTTTTTCTTTTTCACACTAGTTTTAGAGATTTTTTTTATAGAATTGATGTGTTATTAAGGCCCTTCTTCAACTTGAATTGATATTTGTATTTAAATTTTTCATCAAAAAATGGTTTAATATTTTATAAATTTTTATATATAACATCTACGAAATCTGAAACAATCTTATTCTGGTATATTATTTGTGTTTGAGTTTGTATGTGTTTCTCTATATAGTATGTTTTATATATTTTTATAGAATATATTATATATATACTATTATATGGGTATTATTTTATTTATATATATAATATATGAGTATAATATATAATTATATTATAGTAACTAATTATGCATTAATGTCAATATTTTTTTTAATAACATAGGTTAATATAGTTTATATACTATTTTGATATAGTACGTATATTTTCAGTGATACTCGTTGGTATCACATTAATCGGTTTTATCCGGTATTGTTTTTATATAGAAATAATTAGTTTATAATTGATTTTTTTTGTGTCACGAGTATTTTATGTTAAATTTTGTTTATAACCAATATTTTCCAGCGCTTTCTACCGTACACTTTGAGGCGGTTCATCGGTTCAACATTTTTTTCTTGACATTATTATTACATTTAATCTTATAGTTTTGAAATTTTATATCTTTTATGTGTCTCAGGACACATTATTTTTGTACTAGGTACTTGTACTTGTACAGGTATTTTACTTGTCGTTTTGTATTGTCTTGTTTATTACATTTTTTATCTTTATAGTTTGAAATTTTTAATATTTTTTTTTTGTGTCTCAAGACACTATTTTTGTTCTATGTTTACCCTTGTACAAATAATTTTTACTTTTCACAATTCATATTGTACTTGTACTTCAGATTTTAATGTATATATTTTTTAAAATTAATATTTTGAACAACATGGTTCTCATTTCTGCCTTTCGGCGGCTGATTTGAGTCTTTACCGACTCTCACAGAGAGGAGATCTTGAGAAGTCTCGTAGAGGGGACTCCACGAGGCAGATTTTTTGCATTTTTATTTCAACTGAATAGCCACTAGGTGGATTACTTATTAAATGTAGAAAAACTCGATTTGATTTGGGAAACTTAAGGACAACTTGTAAAAGATTTTATGAAGAGGAGATTATTCTTGAGGCCGATGAACCTTACAATTGGCAACCCTTTATTTGGTGACACCTTTATTGCACTTAAATTATTAAAAATATACAAAATAAATCGACTTCAGCGACCTAACGTGAACCTATAAGGCTGCTTAATAGGATATATAGTTTGCGGTCCAAAAATTATTTGATGAAGAGTACCGGCATTATATACAGATATCTACAAATAGTCGAACAATAGAATAGTTCAATGGTGAGTGAAGAGATATGATTCTCTCATACAAAAAGTCATTATTTCTGAAAAGCTTTCTTTACAAGAGATAGCTTAAATGTTCCACAATTCTTTACTTGATAAGAAAATACTATATACTACTTGGTGTGGCTTATCTTCATATTGAATGTATATATTGTAAACAATATTACGGCTTTTGATGTGAGACGCATTCACTCCTTTTTGAGACGTCAATATTAGTAATACCATCTTTGTTTAACTTGTTTTTTTTATCAAATCATTCATATCTTGATGTTTTAAATGTCAGCCCTTGGCATTTTTGCATTCAAATGAGCATATGTCGATCTATATGTGAAAGTGCCTCTGAACAGAATCATCCTTCTGAGCCCTGCAGTGATTCAGAGGCATTGCCGATCTCAACATATTTCACTTCACGAGAAGATATAAGAAATCTTTTTTGAACATTTAGAAATAAATAGTAAAATATAAGATAAGAAATTATCAAGAATAAGAAAATTCATAAAGAAGTTTACCAATCAATTTATATAAACGTAGCATGAAAATTATTATTAAACAGTTCTACAATCGTGTCGATTCTTAGACGGCACTTAAAATTAGTTTCATCTTATTGATTACATTGTCTCACTTCCATTCTAAAGAGAAGTGGAAACATTAAATGCCTTACCTGGAAGTTCAAAACTTTTTGTAAATGCGTTAGTAAGAAGGTACCTCTTTTGAAGTTTTCAAGCAACAGAGTTTGGAGAACTCCTTGATTAATTTTCCAGAGCAAGGAAAATGTAATATTAAATAATAATAATAATGAATAGTAATAACAATATTATAAATATTTTGGGTAAAGTTTTTTTCTTTTCTATTAAATAATAGAAAATAAAAAAATTAATTCCTGGGAACATTTAATAAAAATTTGAAAAAGTATTTCAAAGAATATAAAGCATTAAACTTTTGCAGTTGGTTTCTTGTCACGGAGCAACTCAATTATCTATAAACAAATATTAAATATAATTTAAATTGGTAACCAAATTGTTTTGATAACTGTTTTTTGTTGTTTCCAAAAGAATTTGTTTGTCCTTTGAGAAAGTAAATTTCGTACAATTTTAGTCAAATAAAATGTTGTCTTCATCTCTAATCAGAAGTAAAGACTTTAAACTCGATTATAAATTTGCCATCCTTCTCTTAAAAAAAGAGAGTACCACTCATGTTCTTATTAAGTCAAAAAGAACTCTTACCCATTTTTCTTTCGCGAGGAAAGAATTATAGGTCAAATAAAAACCATCGATTTACCAATTTTTAAACATTCCACAAAAGGGATGGTAAGGTGTCTCATTGAATAATGACCACTCCCCTCTATATTACCATACAGGTGAGGAGTATTATGAGTAATCTGATTTTCTCTCATCTACACGCTTAACATGCTCTTTGAATGAAGAGTTATGCCCCTTGCTGAGGAACAGGAGGCCGAATAAACTATGGGTATAACAAGAAATCTGAATGTAAACAAAGTAAAGTCAAGAAATTGATACAAAAATACCTTGTCGGGACTTTAGTAAGACCTTCACAATTGAATACAGGGGAATGTTTGGAGCACTTATAAATTTATCTACGCCTTTCTTTTGTCAAACGAGGTCTGGTGA
>JABUQX010022968.1:0-20651 GCA_015478945.1 Trachelipus rathkii
CCAACCCCCATTGAACTTAAAATCCCAAGTAACGAAGTTACAGAAAACGTCCCTCCTAAAAGTGACCTTATCTGTTCTACCCCTAAGAAGGACCTCAGCGGTTTTACCCCTTATCCCAAAGCACATATAAAAGGGTTTAGACCATCTTTGTCACCCATTCCCCAAGAGATTTCATATGAATCCCCAATTAAAGAAATTCTTGAAGAACCACCGGAAACAGAAGGCGAAGTCTATGGAGCCTATGGCGGATCCCCTCTAAGAATTCAACCCCAAGAGAAATCTCTTTATATCCCTGAAAGTTACGAAAATCTTCCAGCATCTTTGGTCGTAGATTCACCAATAAAAGAAACCATAAAGGACGACAGGAAACAGGATCCGTCGTACAAACCACACCAGCTATTTGCAGGTCCCAGGGAATCTACGCCCAGAGTCACAAGGAGTCAAACGAAAATAAAAGAGCAAATGTCACAAAAGACAGAGGCAAAGGACACACTAGAAACCATTCAGAAGCTTTCTACTGTCCAACCCCCGCCTGTTGCTTTAGATTTAAATATCATTGTAAGAGGCAATAAGATATATTATTTGCCTCCTAAATACTGATTGTATATATTTTATAGAATTAAGATTATTGTTTAGTTTGGATTAAGTATTTAGTTTAGATTAAGTAATTAGTTTCTTATTATATTATTATTATTTGTCATATTATCCTAGGAAAACCATATTTGTTTTATTTTTTATTACATTTATGTTTATTTTTTTTAGAAATTAGTTTGTAGATAGTCGTTTCACCCCAACCGAGGGGCCGCGCCATTTTATTTTAAGGAAATAAAATACTACAAAAAACGAAGAAGCAAAAAACTTTTCCATTAAAAAAAAAATAAGAAAAATATCAAAAATATTACAAAAAATAAGAAATTACTTCTTTCACTATTATTCTTACTTTTATTCTTCTTTCTTTCATTTGCATGACTAACCTGTAAAATCTAATTTAAGTTTACCCAAGTAATTTAGATAAATTTTAAGTAACCCTAAATAACTAAAAAGGAAAATTAATTTTTTAATAATTTTAGGATCTAATTTTTTAGGTAGTAGTTAATTAATTTAGCATTCTAATTCAGAAACTAACCATTACTTCTATTATTAAAAATAAGTTAACTAACAAATAGATTTAAGTTTTCTTTTAGAACAACTAAGATAATAAAACTAACCATAAAATTAAATAATTTTAAGCTGACCACTAATGCTTTTTAATAATTGAGTTAATTAATAAGTTTATTGCTTTAATACATTTATTCCAAAATCATTTAGCCTTGTTTAATAAAGTAATTTAAATACTTAAATAAAGAACAAAAAATCTTGTACTAGAAAACAAAATTCAATTAATTTCTAAAAATTTAATAATTCCCTTAATAAATTTATTGATTGAATAATCCATCTATCAATCACATAATTAGGCGACCTTATTTATTTCAGAAAATTGTAAGAAAATTTATAAAGTATTTCAAAATTATTAAATATTTCAGAAATGAATTTCGGAAAATTGATTGTGTTTCTACTCACCATCATACCATCATGCCAGAACATCTTACTAAAAGAAAACGAAGAAACAAAAATCCTACATGGTTTAGTCCTATACCGTACAGGCGAAGTAAGTTTCATAGAATTTGGAATGTCTCTCAGACATTAAAGAAACCATAATTAGGACAACTAAGCTAGTGAACAACATTATTACTTTTTTAGGCTCAAAAGTTAACTCTATAAAGTACAGAACAACCATAGGATCCACTGAGACCTCAATTCAACCTCTAATAAACTAGAAGTTAAATTATTACACCTATATTCTCAAAATCTAAATTATATTAGATCGAACTTTAAGTTCCATAGGATGTAGGTCACAGCTTAGTAATATTATTATACTTATTATTATTGAATTTAAGTTTAAGGACATCAAATAAGTCAGTGAACTGTTATAAGAGAAAATAAGAGAAAAGGAGCTTACCGTAATTTTATTTATATCAGAATAAATCCTGAAGTAGTGTTTGATGAGTTACTGTTGTATCACATAAGAAAATAAACGTTCTTCGTCGTGCACGGGATCGGAAAACATCAGGCTGCTTTCAATACAACCTTCTTCCATGAATGTTGGAACAAGACTCCTTGTAATTGTGCGGGTCCGTATACGCTCTTTTCATATGACGTCATCAAACCTCAGGATAGAAAGAATTGCGTCATGAGTGGTTTGCCTTCTCTTTTATCCTTCTCCCCCGCTCCCTCATCTCCTTTTCCTCCACTACAACTCACCAACTCCTTTGGTGTCCCAATTTATCATAACCTCCCGGGGGCAAAGAAAAGAAAAATTGAAGATTTTTCTTTTCACACCTCCAGCAAAAATTGAGAAGGCCAGGAAGAGGATGAGAAGGACCACTCAAGACAATTAATAGAATTAATTTTAGAATTAATAGAATTAAATTACAATTTTAATTATATTTATATCACCTTTTAAGTGAAAGAATTAAGAATTGAAGACCTGAATTGAGTCTTTAAGAATTACAAGAATTATAAATAAATTTTTTAAAAGAAATTTATATGAGACTTTAAGACAATTTAATGTTGATAACTCATAAAAATTTTTAAAATGATATGTTTATGACTCAAAATTTATGTCATAAAGTTGTAAACGGCATATTTAATGTTACTAAACACTGTAAAGAATTATTTTAAACTAATTAAACATTAAGAAGTTTATTTAAACCCTAATAGTTTAAAAATTTATATTAGAAAAAATCACACAAAGACAGAAGTTTCATTAATTTTTAATTTTATTACATCTATCTTCACCTTCATTGCAGAAAAAATTTAAATTACTACCTCCTCTAATTTTGCCTTCAGGAAATATAGCCTTATCAGCGCTGCTCTTTTTGGGCGAGCCCTGAAAATTAAATTAATGGGCATCTGAAGGAGACTTGGTTGCGAGGTTATATGTCAACATTGGATAACTTGTTTCGAGTTTAGGGTTCTCAGTTTCGGTTTCTAATGGGGTTTAAAGAAGTATGTTTGATCGTCTCCTTGTTGTACCCTGTGGCATGTTTTTTCAACCGAAGCAACCCTCTACTAACCCCAATATCTTTCTTCTCCTGTCAGGGAGTTCTATAACTCTACCTTAGTGCCCAGGAGGAGAAATACACGTGGAGTGTATTTGAATTTAAGACAACATCACCAACTTTTAATAAGATTTTCCAAGAAACCAAACATTGTCTTTGGAATTGTCCCTGACACGACCCTCGTAAAGGCAAAAGAATACTTCATTTGTTCCACCTATCTGGTTGAACCGAGTTTTATTGGCTTTAGTGTACGATTTTAGGTCTCTTTCTATGAATTGATCTTTCTAATCAACCAAAAAAATCTATATCATCCGTGATCTATTATATCTTCAGGGGCCAATTCCACATTTGATCTACCTTAAGAAGTAATGACTTAGGTTGGTAAGAGCGTTTCTGAGGTGAGCCAAAGATCATATTTACAAGGTTAAAGCGGCGGTGTACCAAATTTTCTATTTTCTGCCCAGAAAAGTAATAGTCAAAAAAATTATTGATGTCTGAAACCTACTCCTGATTTTTTAAGACCAATCTTTAAACTGTTTTATACACGTTCACATAGTGACCAATGTCATTGGGAACTTTTCACAGGTATATTATTTCTATGAATGTGAATTCTGTTGCTAAATGCGGAAAAAGGAATGGACACGTTTGATAAAATTTGATTTATTAATTTTTCACCTTATTGAAAATAAAGGGCTTTATCTGTCCATACAATTTTGGGGCTATTATGTCTTGCACAAAATCTTCTAAAGGCTGCCAAAAAGGATTCAGTAGTCAGATCCTCAACTAAATCTAAGCTAATTGCCCTAGAAGCTGAACAAGTAAATAAAATTATATATACTTTTATAGTACTTTTATTAAAAGTTACTGTAATACTTGAGGTGTAATCAATTCCTGTTGAGGAAAAAGGAAACTCTAAAGTTACACGTTCCACAGGAAGTTGTGGAGGATTTGGAGTTTTAAAGGCATGTGAATGGATCCTTTTACAAATTACACATTCTTTTAATATAGATTTGACAGTTGCTCCACCTTTTGGGATCCAATAATTTTTTCTAATTTCTGTTAAAGTGTGATTAACACCCATGTGGTATAATTTAATGTGAATATTTCTGATTAAAAGGAATGTAAAATGAGAATCTCTAGGCAATAATATAGGATTCTTAGAGTCATAAGAAAGTTTGGCTTTCTGTAGAACAACATCGGTGAAAAATAAATATATCCATGAATAAAATTAAAAACACTGTAAATCAGAAGTCAAAAATAGTATTTGGCATTTGTCTGTAGAAAATTTATAAAAATTTACTTTTTGACTGTAAGTAATCCAATAATATATAGGAGTTAGACCACCATAATTCTGTTTCCTACATTTATAAATAAAGTTGAGACAATAACCAGTGATTCTAATTAATTTATTATAATTTGAATAACAACTAAGGTCCAATAAAGAATCAGGTTTTGATGGTAATGAAGAAACTTTACCTAAATTACACATGATTGGGGTCTCTTTCCAATTGAAAGGATCCTGTAACAATTTTGGTCCCTTAACCCTACATCACTTAACTTATGTCTGGTAATGTAATCTGCAGGATTACACTTAGTGGCTGCATACTTATAATTAATTTCACAATTTGATTTATTGATTTCTTCTAATCTATTTTTGACAAAGGCATTTTTAGTTGTAAATAAAGTACCTTGATGTAGCCAATTTAAACATACTTGACTGTCTGTTCGTAAAAATATTTCAGAATGTGCACACCACTTAATAGTTCTAACAGATATTGGATAAGTTTTACACCAAGGCATATGGCTAATAATTCTAATTGAGGTATTGTTCTTTTTACTTTTAAAGGTACAACCTTTCCTTTTGAAAACAGTAGGTTAGGTTCCAAGCCCACTAAGTAAGCTACACACCCATAAGCTTGCATTCTTGCATCCGCAAATACATGCAAAGAATGATATGTGTTTCGAGAACCCATATACCTATTAATTTTTATGGTTTGAATTTTATTTAAATCCTTTGCTAGGTTTTGCCAATATTTAAAATTATCCCTCGATAATATTTCATCCCATCCCATTTCTGTTTTCCATAAATTTTGAAGGAAAACACGAGAGCGTATAGTGGAAGGAGTGAAAAATCCTATTGGGTCAAAAATTTTGGATGCTTCTGATAAAACTTTTCGCTTTGTATTAGCATTAATATTTAAATCATATGTTTGAGTACTAATTGTATCATAGTATGTTGAATTTAAATCTAATTCCCAACTCAGTCCCAGAAGTTTTATAGGAGAAACTCCACTATAGCTAAGTTGATCACTGTGAATTAAAGAATTAAGTAAATTTGAATTTGAAACCCATTCAGCTAAACTAAAATTTTCCTTCTGCATTATTTCTTTTGACTGGGTGTAGATACTATTTAATTCTACTTCAGTATCCACAGACCCTATCAAATTATCTATATAAAAGGAATTTTTCAGAAACTGCAAAACTGGAGAATCAGGAAAAGAATTAAGATGATATTTAATTGTCAGAGCCAATATACAGGGTGAACAAGTGGCTCCAAATGGGACCACCTTATAAATATAAATCATGATTCCTTTAGAGGGATCATTTGGCTCTTTATACCACAGAAATCGTAAGTGATTCCTATCATATTCTAATTTTAGTTGTATACTTAAAAAAGCTTTTGCAATATCAGCAACTATAGCATATTTGCCCAGAAATCTTAAGTGATTCCTATCATATTCTAATTTTAGTTGTATACTTAAAAAAGCTTTTGCAAAATCAGCAACTTAGCATATTTGCCCAATCTAAAATTAATTAAGACTTTGACAAGATCATTTACCATATTAGGACCCTGTATTAGACAATCATTTAAACTAATTTTATTTTTATCTTTTAAACTGCAATTATATACAACACGTAATTTGGTTGTTATAGAGTCTTCTCTATACACTCCTCTGTGAGTTAAATAGTGGTTATTATTTAAGGTATTAGTAGGAACCTCCTCTATAAAACCTCTCTCTAAATGGTCTTGAAACACCTTATTATATTCATTCAAAATACCTGATAGTTTTAATTTATTATGAAGTTTACCTAAATGAGCTTTGGCTACAAAATAATTATTTAAAATATTTGGATGTGGAATTTTCCAAGGTAGCTCTCTACATGATACTTTTCATTTTTAAACAATATAGTATTATTAAAATTTTTAATCATTACTTCATTTTCTGTTGTATTTACAGTATCTAAAATACCAATAGATTCCAGCACCCATTATCTTTCTAAACCATGATCAAAATTTTCATTTAAAAAAAGAGAAGTTATTATATTATTCAGAGAAATATTAGGAGAGAATGACTCATTAAGCATTAAATAATAATTTTGGGGAATGTATTTTATGCTAGTGCTTTGATTGACATTATTTGACTTATGCGAGGCCACAGCCTCTAGTCAAATATCAGAATTTATATATTTTTTGATATCACCAAACAAAGCGACACCTTTTGTCGTTTGCAATGCTAAACCTTTATTTTTTTAATTGTACCCAACACAAATAAATCTAATAGATTTACTCCAAGTAAAATATCTATTTTGTCAATTAAATCACCTTTTATTTCTTTATCTGCCAATACATAGGTAGATTTTAAATTTTCAACCAGCTTTGAAAGACCAGGACCATGACATGAACCTTTGTAGGGTTCATTTACTACAAGAGCTTGAATTTTGTGATCTTTATTTTTAATTTTTAAAGTTAAATCAGCATAGTTCCCTTTTATTTCACATTGAGACCCTACAAAGGGAAGTTACTGACACAAGTAGTTTGGTATTTCAGTTTCAGTTCAAAATAGGGGATTTCTAACTTTTTAAATAAATTTTTGTTCACAAAGGATTTGGAACAGTGTCTATAATATGCTCTTAACTGGAAAAAGAACCTTATTAGTTTTTTAAATCAAGGAGTAGTGTACGGCAACAAAAGTTGAAGTAGTACTCTACAAATCCCATTTAACAGCACATGACCACTTTGTAACTCTTTCTCCTCTTCCTTTTTTTACAATATTAATTTTATTTTTAGGATTATTATTAGAAGATATTAGACTTTTGGGACACATACTTATTACATGGTCTTCCTTATTACAATTTTTACATGGAAATTTCAGCTTTGGTATCATGTTCACCTGTACAACGAGTACACAAGTTTAATTACTGACTGGCATCCTTGGCCACCCGGGCCAGTTTGTGTTTACATAAACTTCACCAAAGCTTTAGAGGGGAATGTCCCTCTGAACAAAATGTTACACTTAAAATGGTATGAAACAATCTTTTGAATGACAGTAAGGAAAAGGCTTTTTATTTTTCTCCATTTTCTTCTTTTTTTATAATAAAATTTTTCTCTCTTAGAATTAAAATAGAACTTTTAATTTTTGTTTAGTACAAACTTGTGGTCCGTTTTATTTTAGCTTTAAAACTAGAATTATATAGTCAAAATCATAGGAAAATTATCTCTTATTTCCTGTAAAGTAGGATATGTTTTATTAAGTTTTTGTTGAAATAATTCCCGGACTACTTTGGGGAGTTTTTCTAAATATTAGAGGGGACAAAATATCCACAGGATGACCTTTTCTATATCTGATTATTATTTGAAAAATCGTGTCCTTAAATAACTTCTAACTTCACTATAAAAATTTGAAAAATATCATCATTATGGAACCCCACAATACTTTTATTTTCATTAATTTAATAGTAAGATCATGATTTATTTCTTCTTGATTTTATAATTATTACATAAAATAGCCAATGCTGTATCATAATTAGCATCAATAATTTGTAATGATTCAATTAATTTTAAGGCAGGACCTTGTACATACTTAAGGAGATAAGACAACTTGTCCACATTGGACAATTCCTCTTTACTACCTATTAAAGAGTTAAATTTATCCAAAAAAAAAATGGAAAACTAGTTATCACCTGCAAAGGTAGGAATTTCTAAAGTAAGGTAATCTAGCCCTATTCTGATTAGTATCAAGATATTTATTCAGAAGTGTTCAAACAAATTCTCATTATCTTTCATTTCCTTTAAAGATATATACTCGTTATACCAGCCTTAATTTCAACCAGCTATTTATTTATACCAATTGTAATAAACTTCATGTCTGGGTAAAGCAAAGCGTCCAAATAGAGATTCTAGGCTTCTCCATATATGGCCTCATTTCGTGAAGCCTATTCATTTCCTCCTCCAGGACAGAATTTTCCACTTTTGTATCTCATAATATTTTGTATGAGATTTTCACATTCTAATTTTAAGGGCGCTCTTTCTTATAGTTAAAAACCCTACCTCATTTTTAGTTTTAAATTCTAACTCAAACCCTGTCGAATGAAGACTCATTTTTCTTTGAAGATTTTATTGAAAACGTAGGGTTCTAATACATTTTTTAATATAAGCACACAGCATGATTTTGATCTCCAAATATTTAACTAGGGCAGAAGAAGAAACTATTTAACAGAAATTTGATAATTTTTTTAATATTGTCACTAAGACCGTCTTTTACATTAGTAAGCTAGCGGCTTTAATGGCTATACATTAAACCCTTAAATTATTAAAGTACGGGACTCAATCGGGCCTATACTAGGCCTTCTTAACAACTAAGGTTTGGACGCCGCCATCCCAATGAAAGCTTATCTTTATACAAGCCCTATTATAAGTTAGTCCTTAGTGTTCCTATACCTAAGCCTATTTCTCGGTCTTATAGTTACAAATAAAACTTTTTAACATTAAATTTTAAAGTAATTGACCATAAGTCCGCTTTTAGGAAGTACGGGGGTACAGTCCCGACTTTTTTTTCCGATCGACCCTGTCGATCGCCCGCTGTTTTAAAATAGAAAAAAAAATGTCCCGCTTTTTTTTTTTTTTAAAGAGGAAAGAAGTCCCGCTTTTTCCAGAGAGAATCCCGCTATTTTTTTCCTGTTTCAAAATAATACTAATAATCAGTTCAATATTAAATATAAAATGTAGAAAAATAACATTATCTAAACAACTCATGATGATATATGATACCGTTTAACTTATATAATATTATATACGTATAATAATCATATATATAAGTAACTATATATATATATATAATATATATACTTATATATATTATATAATTATAATATAAATATATATATATATATATTATTATTATAATATATATATATATAATATATATATAGAGTATATATATATATAATATATATTATATATAATATATTGTATATATATATTGATGTTAAAAAATTGTGTAATTTGTAAAAAATATAGAATTATTAAAATAATTTTTTACATTATATTACCGTTCGAGTTTTTCTTCTTAGAAGAGCTTAAGTAAATTTGCCCAAATTTTTTGTCCGAGATCGGATTGTTTTGTCATAAACAGCTCCTTGGATACAGCAAAAACAAGATGGCTTGCTTTAATGCCTGCTATCGGAAGATCCATGTTTGAAACTCTTTATCCTGGACTTAAATCATACTTTGACAGTCAAAACAAATGTCCAGAGGTTTTTAAAATGTTTTTTTTTGAAAATCCCCTTTCTGAAAATATGGCTTTCATTTCCTTTCATTCTCAGGCCAGCTTTCTTTTCACAAGTTGTTATAGAGAAGATTGAAGGGAAACAATATTTCAGCACGATAGAGGTATTGCTTAGAAAAATCCAATATTGAAAGAAACATTACAGTCTTCGAGAAAAGACCATTGTTCTGCCCCCACTTCAATTCGGCTTCGATGGGCTACTTAGCAAGCTTTGAAAGATGGATAAAATCTTTTGAAGGTAAAGACCCTAAAGAAAAAATAGATTGTGGATTTTTTTTTAATACTTATCATTTTGAAAGTTCTGGATCAGTGGTCAGGTTGCGATTTCAGAGAATTTTTTAAATTTATGGATTCAATTTATCGCTAAGGAAAACCCAAGTTTGTACAAAACGATATAAACAATAGATTTGCGTCAGGAAAAAAGAAGGTTTTTGACCGCAAGAATTATTCAGGATTTGTTTGACGAGTTTACGTTTTCGACCAAATATATAATATAGGAGAGAAAGGAGACGAATGGAATGCTTCGAATCTAGTAACAGACAAAACGGTTGAGGTGGAAGTAAATTACTTTACTTTTAAGGAATGTAATATTCTCGATCAAACATTTTGTCGGCATATGTAGTCCAATATATCCTTTGTCTTCTCGGAACAAATTCCCTCCACAGAAACTGTGCGTTCTCATGCTTTAAATAAAAATCTGAAGAACCCCACTCAAACCTCAAACATCCTTGAAAGGGAATTCTCTTACTACCAAAAATAAATTTTGATTCAGACTGTATGGTAGTTCTACAATTTAAATTTAAATCGGTCCTCCAGAACTGCTTGAAAGAAAAATTCATCTGCTGCCAAAAATACTGTTAACGAAGGTAAAAATTATAATATATATATATATATTATATATATATATATATATATATAATATATATATATTATATATATATATATATATAATATATATTATTATATATATATATAAGTATATAATATAATAATATATATATATATATATTATATATATATATATATTATTATATATATATTATATATATATAGGGGGCACACAAAATCCAACCAGCCGCGCCACGTGTGACTGTGCCCTGGTAACGGAGAGCGAGGGATTTTTCTTGCCTTCTTCCGGCCAAAGGAGCTCTGGTTGGGGCAGGACAGGCCCAGCAAGCCGCTGCCCGACATGACCTGCTTGCATTACCCTAGACTCAGCCTCGGAACAGGACAGATTTTTCGGCTCACGAACTAGGCTACGAAAACGGACTATGAATTCGGATACACAACAAAAATTTAGATGTGCAACGTTGAATGTTGCAACATACAGCGGCAAGGAAGAGGAGGTGGTGATGATGATGGAGAGGAGGAGGAGGATTGACCTGCTGGGCATGGCGGAGATAAGAGTAAGGGAAGCGGAGAAGGGTAGAGATTTGGAAGGAGGATATGTCCTGATGTACAGTGGAGTGGAGGAAGGTTGGAGGAGAGCATCGAGTGGGATTCGTAGTTAGACCGTAGGAAATGAAGGCCCGATTATATGACTGGAAAGGGAAGAGAATATAAATAATGGACTTATGAGTCTGCAGTTTCAAGGAAGCATGAGAAGAAGTGATAGATACCATGTGGTTCCAGGGTATATGCACTCCCAACAGGGACATTCAAAGTGAGGAGAAGGAAGTGTTTTATGGAGTTGATGGAAGAAGAGATGGAGTAGGTTGAGAAGTGAAGTAAAAAAAAAATAGCATATGCCTGCCAGGATTGGAGATTTTAATGCAAGGGTGGGGAGCAGAAGCGAGGTGAGCGGAAAAGAAGGATAGGATGTTTTGGGAGAGGAGGAAAAGAAAGTATAGAGGGGAGAAAAGACTATTGGACTTCTTGTGTAAGGAGGGTTTTTAAAATCGATGGAAATACATACTTGACCACAGAGCATCACATAGATTACACCAGGTACAGATGGAACGGCAACACGGGAGAGTTTGATCAGAAATCGGAATAATAAGATTATGTGTAATAGCTCAGATAGAGGAGAATGACGTTACTGAATTGTTAAGGTCATGCCGCCGCGTGAAACTTGGATTCAGCACCACAGACTGTTGCGTGGCTGAACTTTAGGAATTTAGAGCCCAGAAAAGAAATAATACTTGGACAAGGGAGAAAGAGGTATATGTAAAGGTGGACTGTTTCTGAAAGAACAGAGTAAAAAAAATGCATATAAAAATTAGGGATTATATAAAAATAGGGTAGAGAGAAAATACGGCGCCAGCTAGGATAGAGAAGAGATTTTGACAAGGAAACTTTACAAGGAGAAGATAATGGAGGCAGCGTGGGGAGGAGCTGGGGATAACAGAATATGTAGGGACAGGTACAAAAGAAGAGGACACACACGAGGATGGTTTGGAACGGAACGAGGTGCGTGGAGAGTGGCGGTTGAACGGATATAAAAACCACAAACAAGAGGAGAGATGGTGTTATAAAAAGGAGAACGTTCAATCAAGCAAGAAATGTAGAGGCTAGAAATAGGGCAGAAATAAATAGGGAAAAGAAATGCAAAGAAAGAGGCAGCCAGGAAGATGGCAGAGGAGCTAGTAGAAGATGCAGCAGGTAATAAGAAGAAGATATTTAAACGATGCGACCCGAGGAACCATATAAGAACACAGAAGAAAAGACAATGTAATATTAAGATATGGGGATGAGGTTATTAACAAAGAGGAGGAAAAATTTTTAAAAGAAGGAGGGGAAAGAAACCCTGGTGAACAGAGGGAAATAAATTTAAGAGCATGGACGGAATATTTTTGATGAGCTGCTAAAAATGAAGGAGAGGAGGGAAAGGAGGAACTGGAGAGGATAGAGTTGCTCTTGCAGATGAGGAATGATGAAGAGGACGGAGGATGGAAATTACTAGAGAAGAACTAGAAGAAGCCGCATAAAGAAAATGAAAAAATGATAAAGCTCCCGGGAGAAGATTCGGAATAGCAGTGAGTTTGATTATATTAAGGAAGGGCAATGGCGTGATTAGAGGAGAAGGTTTTTTGGAGCCTACTTAAACTTGAGTGTTTGGCCTGGAGAAGGAGAAGACAGGTCCCCAGAGAGCTGCGGGAAAAACTATTTTATTATTCCAATATATAAAACAGAAAGGAGACTCCGGACACGAGTCGCAAAAAATTAACAGGGATTAAAATCTCCCTGATAGGATCGTATGGGCAGAAAATTAATGAAAGGATGTTGGAAGAAAAAGGACTGAGCAGAGATTATCGGAACCCACGCAACTAGCGACGAGGAAACAAACATTGGGGGACATGGAAGGTTAGAGGATCATCAGTATCGACAGACCTGGTATGTTCACCTTTGAGGACAGATTGGAGAGAAGATTTACGAATACAAACAGGATGCTTTATTGTAGTGTTTATGGATTGGAATTTAAGGAAAAGTTCTTTGACACTGGTACCTAGGACTGATTATGCTGCAGGGTGTTAGAAGGAGAATTCGTATGGAGTGGGAGAGATTGGTGATATTGCACTGAAGTAGTATTCTTATAAAGTTGGCAAAGTGCAATGGTGACAGTACACTGGGGCTTATAATAAAAAAAAAAAAATTGTTTAGGTGTGCGAAGGCGGGTGTTGAAACAGGGAAGCCCCGTAATTGTCACCCTTATTGCTTATAGCTTATATTGCATTTAAAGCATTGAGAGGTTAAAGAGGAGGTGGGCGGAAATGGAGGGGAGACACATGGCCCCATATGCGTGTGATTTGGCCCCACGGCCCCGCGCGGTTGGAACACGTGAAGTAAGAAGGAATGGAACAAGAAATTACTAGATGTTTCGAGGAAAAACTTGGCAGCAAAGGACCTTACAACATGAACACTGAGGAAAACAGAAGTGATATGGTGAACAGAGAGGCTGGATAGCGATGGTTGGGATTTCCATCATGCGGAGGGAGATAAATGGAGAAAGCTTGAAGAAAGTTAAAGAATTTAAATACCTGGGTGGAAAATATACAGAGGACGGAGGGTGTGTATGCAGAGATCACGCCATAGGATAACTAAGTTCGGAAGAGCCGAACTTCCGGCAAGGGCTGTAGTATTCCTTGTGAATGAAAAGACCAAGTATATGGGTTAGTTAGAGGGTGAAGAAGAAGTATTTTTACGAAAGAGTGTTAGTCACCTATTTATTGCTAGACGGTGCAGAGACATGGATGTACTACCAAAAGGCATGAAGTAGGATTAACAGTGTAACGTGGAGATGAAAGATCTTAATAACTGAGCAATTAATTGGAAAGACGTAAAAAAGATAGAATAAGCGACATGAAGAGTCAGAAGGACAGTCGGACTAGTGACAACACTATGTCTGAGTGAGGATAGATGTCGCAAGAATCAGATGGTGGGGACATTTGGATAAGGATGCAGGAAGACAGGCTGGCGAAGAAGCGATGGGGAGGTGGGATGCCGGATGGAAGAAGACTCAGAGGAGGACCAAGGAAGAGATGGAGGGAATCGTTGCAAGATTTCGTTGATGAGATTGTGGGCTGCCCTGCGGTCTTGGAGGAAATACAAGGGAGGAAGACAACTGGGGAAGACAGCAGCCGAAAATGGAAACGCATGGGCTGAGCCACTGACAGGTCCGTAGTTGTTCTCTCTACCAAGACCAAGGACCTTCCTGGGCGGAGGGACTAAGACAGTAAGTAAGTAAATATATATATATATATTATATATATATATAGTATTATATATATATATATATATATAGATATATATAAAATAATAAATATAAATATATATAATTATATATATATATATATATATATATATATTTATATTATATATATATATATATAACTTTTTTATATATATATATATATATATATATATAATAATATATATTATATATATATATATATATATATAATATATTATATATATAATATATATATATATATATTATAACTTTTTTATATATTATATATATATATATATATATATATAATATATTATATAATATATATAATATATATATATATATATTATATATATAGTATATATAATATATATATAAAATTTATATATATAATATATATATATATATATATATATATATATAATGTGTCCCGATTTTAACTCCAAGAAATCTGGTCACATTACATTAAATACATAAATACTCGTCCAAAGACAGAATTTATTAATTAGACAAAAAAATATGAACCTAATATTAAACACAAAACGCTCGTCCAAAGACAGAGTTTACTAATTAGATAAAATAATTGTTTCAAATATGAATTTAACGAATTTATTAAACACAAAATGCAACAAAATACATTTTTTAAATGCTTCACGGGGTTATTTGCAAATATTAAACTTAATACAATCACATAAAATGCTCGTCCAAAGACAGAATTTATGTTTTACATGGGAGTTTATTTTCATAGCCCCGAACTATTGCAAAATTTGTTATTATTAAAACATTGGCATGTGCCATTAAATTTAATTATATTATGCGTCCGCTAAATTTAATTTTATTTTATTTAATTTTAAATTTAATTTAAATATAGCACTTAAATATTAGTCGGCTTTGTAGGCATAGGCAAAAGTATATACATTATATACTAGTACTAGCCTCCGCCATTTTTATTCAATCATAAGATGCGCAAAACAGAATGCGCAATAATTTTATCACTATTAAATATAGATCTTGATTTATTATAAAAAATATTATTTATAAATATATTATTTATAATATATTTATACACTAATTATTACCTTAATTTAATTAATATTTAAAGAATGAAATGCTAAATGATACTTCAAATGTATCTATAAATATCTGCGCAAGACAATTACGCACCACGTGACATTACGTCATCGGCCTATGCGCAATATTACTTAATCCTAGAACTATTTACACATTTATTTATTTTTATTTTTTACATATTTAAAATTTTAATGAGATAAATATTTATTTATCTAAAGGTTTTTAAAATTTTAAATCATCCAGCCTGAGGCTATTTACTCCATGCACTATGATGACGAAGAAGTTAAATTATAAGTTTAAGCTAATTCACTACTCTTCGAGAATGGTCAGATACAGTTTTCTTTTAATTTGAAATCACTAATTAGGTTAACTTTTACCAATTAGGTCCCGGGTCTGGGCACCATTTATTACTTTTTTAGACTCAAAAGTTAACTCTATAAAGTACAGAACAATCTTAGGGTCCACTGAGACCTCAATTCAACCTCTAATAAACTAGAAGTTAAATTATTACACCTATATTCTCAAAATCTAAATTATATTAGATCGAACTTTAAGTTCCATAGGATGTAGGTCACAGCTTAGTAATATTATTATATTTATTATTATTGAATTTAAGTTTAAGGACACCAAATAAATCAGTGAACTGCTATAAGAGAAAAGGAGCTTACCGTAATTTTATTTATATCTGAATAAATCATGATTTATTGTGTCACATAAAAAATGAAACGTTCTTCTTCATGCTTACCGGGATTGGATTTATATCTGAATAAATCCTGAAGTAGTGTTTGATGAGTTACTGTTGTATCACATAAGAAAATAAACGTTCTTCGTCGTGCACGGGATCGGAAAACATCTTGTAATTGTGCAGGTCCGTATACGTTCTTCTCATATGACGTCATCAAACCTCAGGATAGAAAGAATTGCGTCATGAGTGGTTTGCCTTCTCTTTTATCCTTCTCCCCCGCTCCCTCATCTCCTTTTCCTCCACTACAACTCACCAACTCCTTTGGTGTCCCAATTTTTCATAAACATCAACAATTCATTTTTACCATCTTTCGAAGCTAAGTTTTTAAATGTTTCAATAAGCCAAAGAGCTCACCAATGGGAATTTAAATTAATGACCATTCGAGTGAAAGTTCTTGCACAAAAACTAGGTGAAGTGAGTGATCTACCTTTTATCTCAGCACGATCAAAGAGAAAACGAGCTGCTTTTGAGTTCGGAGGAGACGTCCTCAACATTCTTTTTGCTACTGCGACAGATAAACAGGTAAAATTACTCCGAAAGAAAATTAACATCTTAGGCAATTACGCTTCCACCTCAAATTTATTAATTACAGAGTTAAAAGAGCAACTCAAGTCAAACACTCGTACTTTGATGAATTTTAGAGACAATTTACAAAAGCTTATAGAATTTCAAACAAGTTTAGGCGCTACGCAAAACATAATAAATCAAATGGGTAGTATACGCGCATTAATAAATCTAATCGAACAAACCGTGAACAACATCCACAATATTCACCAATTAGTGATAACATCACTTCAATTGGCGAAAAATAAAATCACTAACTCTCAACTTTTTTCTCCAATATTCATATTACCTTTTGTATTGGAGATGAACACAGAAACAAAACTACACACGGTAATACCCCTAGAAACAAAGACATACCAATCTTTTTTAACTTATTCCTGGACTATCCAATCTTCTTCTAGTCCTTACGAGCTAATTACTCTTATTCCTTTTATTTCAGTTGAGAAATTCACTTCTCATAAACTTTTACATTTCTCTACTCAGCTTCCACTGAATAAATATCTTGTTCGTGTGATGATCAATGCTCCAAATAACTACTTCTTTGTAAATTACGGTCAACGGAGATAAGGCACCTACCTTAAAGAGTCGGCACACAATCTTTGTTGACATCTAGGCAAACTAGCAGTTTTTCCCCAATCACAATTGTTTGCCTCTATTGATGATCAATCTTGCTTGTTAGCCCTGATCCTAAATTTTACTAATGATTTTTTTCATTGCCCAATTTCCGAGTACAAGTCTAAAGAACCTTATACTGTCACTTTGGGACATTTCACCCTTATTTCTTTCTCAGAAAAAACTAGGGCTTCCATCGCATGTGAGAAACCCAATTCTATACAACATGTCTATGACTTTGTCTTTACTATTCCACACGGATGCACTTTCACATCCGCTAAATTCCAGTTCAAAAACCCTATCCACTTGGAAAAGAATATAACACTTTCTTTTCTAATTTCTCACTCTGATCATGTTCTGTTCAACTTCTTATCTCACGTTGCTTTACCTAATATTTCTTCTGTCCTATTTCGTAAGTTTCAAGCTTTGAAGGAAATTCATTGGAACCAGAGAGTGGATCGTTTGAACCAATCCCTGCACCCCTTTACTCCGTATTTACCACAAATCAAGTTTATCCCGTACATCGGAGGAGGAACGTCAGGAACCATCTTTTTCCTCCTCTCTCTTGCAATCGCTTATCTTGTTTGGACCAAAAGAACATATCTTTGTAGGAAATGCATCCAAGAGGCTCAAACACTGCAGAGAACATTCCACTCCAGGTTGCACCTACATCTAGTGCTCGAATACAGCTAACACCCGAAGATACACCCTCGGATAACACCTTTCCGATCAGACCCTTACCACGTTCTCCGACTCAACCTAAACGTTTTGCTCTACTTCCTAAACCTCCTATGCCTTTTCCTATTCCTCGTACATTACTTCCATCTGATGATAGTGCGATGTCTGCTAATTGAAATAAACCTTTAAGGTAAAGAGACATTCTTCCTTCGGGAGCGAGGCCCTTTATCGTAAGATTAAAATCAGTTCTCAAAGCGATTTGAGAACAAAGAAATTAGTCATACATTTCGCATTCCTTTCTTTATTATTTTGCGTAAGGCGCAGTTCCTCTAACTTAATTTGTAAAGAATTCCTTGCTTGCTTACCGCTATGAGTCAAGTCGAAAAGGTAAACAACGCCTTGCAAGCGTCAGGCGGGAAGAAAGCGGCATTATTCGCTTCTGGAAGATGAATTGCGCTGGATGTTTTGTGTGGCTGGATAGCAAATGTATTTTTGTAAGTCAGTATGGACGTAATTAACCGGAAGACCCTTTTAAATATCGTGTCTTTCTTTGTCGGTGAATTAAAAGTGAAGATTTACAAAAATCTTTAATATATATATATATATATATATATATATATATATATAAATATATATATACATATATATATATAATATAGTATATTACATATCTTTATATATATATATATATATATATATATATATATATATATATACGTACATGAATATTTTCATACACATACATTACGTCTGTGTATAAAAGCGCATTGCTTTGCAAAGAAATATTCTTATTCAAATTAATTTCAGGTATAAAATCTAATTGTCATGCAAGTGACGTAATCTGATTTTGTAGAGTGTACAAATTCTAACTGGAGGTAAAATTGCTTACACTTTTATATCTATGTTTTAATTGTTTAATAATTAATGAAATTATGTTTCATTACCAAATTATAATTTATTTGTTTAATTATTAATTACTATGACTAATTAATGATGGTTTGAATTAATTATGGTTTAATTATTATTTAATGTATAATGCATGCTATTTATCATTTTCCGAAAAAGGGTTATTATATTAATAACTCCAGCAGATATATTTTTATTAAATATATTTTTGGTTTAACATTTAGAGATAATTAATGAATTTAGAAGTATAATTAATAAACTACAGTTTAAATAACTATTTTATTTTTTATGTATGTATTATTAAAAATAATGTTTGTATGACCTTTTAAATGTCTATTTACTCGGCCATGCTTATATTATTTTTAATTAGTAATTGTGGAGTTAATTACTCCCACTAATTAATGCTCCTTATTTCATTTAATAGGCTATTGTTATTACGGATCTGTTGGTAATATGTTGTTGTGGTGGATATTTTAGTTGTTTGTCGATGACTTATCGGGACGTAAAACTCCCTCTGCAATAAAGATTAAAGCGAAGAAGCTTTAATATCCAATCCTTGAACAAATCGTGGTCCGAAGAAAGAGCCACGATGTATATATATATATATATATATATATATAATATATATATATAATATATAATATATTATAACTATACTATATATATATATATATATAACTATATATATTCCTCACTCATATATATATATCCTATCTATACTCTAGTAAAGGGTTTATAATTGCAATAATATTAATTTATTAAATTACATTCTGCACCATATATAATACTTTTATAAAATAGTATAATATAATAATATTTAATGTGTAATATAATATAATAAACTAATATTTTATTTAAACACCATCTCACTTGACAGATTCAGCTAACTGTTTAAACTTTAATGAGTCAGATTACCTCCTGTGTACTGCACGCAACCCTCAATTCAAATATACAACTTTAGTCATATTATTTACTTTCTGAAGATTTGTTTAGTGCTGGAGAAAATAGGAATCAAGCTATCAACTATTTAGTTAGTATATTTGATAAACTTATGACGAAAAAAGAGTAAAGAAGGCAGATGTGGCACTGACAGCGGTGAAGATGAAAAATGAAAGTGTAGGAAATTTCTTTCAAGGGGTTTACGATAGCGGGAGAAAGAAAACGAAGAGAAGAAATTTAACAAGATACTTGCTCGTTGCAAGGTCTCAAAAATAAACAAGAAGATCCAGATTGTTTCCCTCCCCAAGAGTTTCTAGACCACTTTGTAAAATTTAAAACGCCTTTCTCAACTAGTGACTCGGTAGAGCGTCAGTAGTATAGGGAGAGTATTTGAAGACAAGCGAATGTTCGTCGAGATTGAGAACTATTTGGTACTTTTTCTCAGAAAACGTTTTTTGAAACATGGTGCTTCGAATTTGAGGGTTTTGGGGGGGGGGGGGGGGTGAAGACCATTTTTTGAAGGCTTTAGAAATCCGGAAGGCCGTTTTCAAAGTTTATGATCTTCATCTTGGGATCTGCAGTCATAAAATGGAAGGCATTTTTTTTAAAAGGTGTTTTTAAGGTTTCAAAATGCCAAAATATCGTTTATGGGAATTCCATTCATATTCTCAAGGTCTATTTCCCACAGAATTATGCTTGTTTCATTTTATACTACCTCTGGTTGTATAAATATACTACTGTCCTACATGTTCAACTAGTAGATATTGTTTGGCTAGTAGCTATTGGTGCGTTAGATACAT
>JABUQX010022969.1:0-27500 GCA_015478945.1 Trachelipus rathkii
AAAGTTCACATCTGAAGAATTATAATTATATATGCAATTATATATATAATTAGAAATATGTTGTAAATTAGAAAAATATGAATTTAATTTATATAAGGAAATTGTGCTTATAATGAATTACTAAGACAATAAATATTTATAGAGATAATGGATATATATATATATATATATATTAATATATATATATATATATATATATATATATATTATATATATATAATATAGTATAATTTAATAATATATATTATATATATATATATATTAAATTATTAATATATATATTATATATATATATATATATATATATATAACATATTTTTTATATATATTAAGAGTTTAAGTAAATAATATAAAATTATAACCTTGAAGTGTTATATGAAAAGACCATATTTCATTCCTATTTTCATCTCATGATGTTTACTTGTTCGAGGTATAATTATCTTAAGGCGAATATGAAATAAGGTTATTATTACTACAAATTTGCTCCATTCTCACCTCATTTTAGTAACTCATGTCAAATCTGTGAAAGGTGTATCAATTTGTTAAAACTACAAGTCGCTTATGTATATATTCTGCAAGAGAAGAAACAGCGTATATATATATATATATATATTATTTATATAAATATATTATATATTAATAATATATATATATATATATTACTATATATTAATATTAATATATATATATATAATATTAAATATTATAATGTGTTTGTGTGTGTATTTGATATTACGCCAGCACATAAGTATGTATGAGTATACATATCTCAAATATATTCTCGTTTTTTCATTATCTACTTTTAATATATATTATATATTATATATAGTTAAATTTTCACAACTTTAGTGCTACAGAGGTAGCGTAGGTATTGTTGTAGGTATAATATTTATGACCACTAATAGATATCACTATCATAGAGAAAATTTGTACCTAAAGTCTATGTGGCATTATATTTCATGCGCTAAACGATTAAGTTACATTATATTCGGTTAGTCCGTAATTATATTAAATCACCGGTATAATATCACGATGGGTTCATAAGCATACTAAAGCAAGTTTAAGTGAATTCGATACTTTTTTCCTTGGTACTCATAATCTGTGAGCAACATTTTTTACTGCTCGATCCGCAATGACCCAAGTTGACGGGTTCATTCCAGGATCAGCAAATATATTTTTTGAGGTATGTTCCTAAACTTAACGACATCCTCACTTGTATATTTAATATTTATAGTAATAATTCTTACAATAAGCAGATTCGAAAAAAATCAATAAAGATATTGAAAATTATTACTTTATAATTCTGAACTTATATATCCTAATATCCTATGCATTTATAATATATTTAATATAAAAGATTATATTTTATATTTTTTTATTTTAGTTATATTATACACCTTATACCTTTAATCACCATACCTCCAAGCTCAATTATCAACTTTATTCTAATATTTTTTTTCATAAAGTAAATAACTTGGGTTTTAATTTAATATATACAAAAAAAGAAAATATATAAATTAAAATGCTTACATATAATTATATATAAGTCTCTTAGGTGAATATACGTCCACTTAGTAATTCCACAAAAGTTCTCAATGGGGAGATTTAGATTAAATTTTTTCTTCTCAAAGCATTTGAATTTTTGATTTCATAGCGTCTTCTTCTGTTTAAAGCCTTTCAGTTTAACATCTTTCTCTGCTCTTCAAATATATTGATCTAGTATGGATAAATATTTCATTTTATCACATACACTTTATTACTCTTCTTTTTATCTTTCTGTATTTGACTCTATTGTAAGATGTATCTCAAATCATTCCTATATGGTATCAAGTACCTTACATTTGTCAACATTTTTTGAGTGATTAGGAACTTTTTTATGAATATTTCATGAGATCTTATAGCATTGTTGTCATACTGTGAGTGCTTGAAGTAATATTACTAGACTCTTAAATGTTCTTATACAGATTACTCTATATTATACAATATAATATATTCATAATTTATAGAAAACTCACTATCCTTTCAAACTGTCCGCATTTATCCATGCGAAAATTAGTCCTAATTTAATAATTGCCAACATATAATTCGTAATATAACTATTGTGTGATTCTCAGGTGCTCACTATATATAGTATAGAGATAGGATTATAGACTATCATCAAGCTCGTCTTAGAAGATAAGGCAATCATATGTCACAGCAAAAACTACACTTTATTCGTCTCATTTTTCAACGGTACGCATAGAATGCTTTTTTCTATAACTTGTATATCCTATGTGTATAGATGTTAATAATAAGAATTGATCTGATTTTTTCTTCATCTCTCTCCGCAACATTTTATATTAGTGCATCTTAAGGTTATTTGGCGTACAAATGTCCTCTAGGCAATAAATCAAATCTTTGATGTTTTCGCCTCTGTTTCTGGGGTAGATGAAAACTAAACTGATTAACATTCAAAACTTATAAATATTCAGAACTCATGATAGGAGGTTTATACATATAGTGGACTACGAGGCATACAGTCACTGTATCACAGCACCAATACTTTCTAATTATCTTGAACTTCATTTTGATTTGCACAATCCTGGCATTCAAGTTTGTCATGTATATCTAATGAAAAAGCTCTAGTTGTTGGTTGTAGCAGGCATGTTTACTGGACTTAAGAAATCTTTGCCCATAATATTAAGTACGAGACATACTCGCTACTAACTCATCATGCATCATGAGACACACAACTACCAACGGTTCATTCTGAGACAGAGCATATACCAATACTCAACTGGTGGGTATTACGTTTTTCAAAATAAACTTTTTTGGTCTTCTATTGTGATCATTCTCATTATATAAATATATTATAAATACCTTAATACTTGCTAATATCACTTATTTTCCGAAGAATCTCATTTCCTCCATGATATATGTATTTATGATAAACCTCGAAGCTTCAAAAAAACACTCATAATAAAAAGTACACGTCACATCTTCTGGACTTATATACAACACACGGAGTAAAATTAAAGCAGCTTTAGCAAAGAAGGCTAAGTCAATTTTTGTCTATATTTTATACTCGTCCAAGTTTTTTATTGTTCAATCTACCTGAGCATGTTAAATATATATATAATCTGTATTGTTATTAAAATTCATAATTGAACTAGTGATATTATGATTATGGTTAGTATATTGTTTTGCGTGGTGGTTTGATTAGATGCTTAGAATATTATATGTGTTTAAGATAATAAACACATGGTAATTGAGTGAGTTGATGGAAGATTTTATGGTGATGTTCGTAGTTCTTCCTTTGCCTTATACTTTCCTAGCATTTTTCATATTTTTTTTTGTCTTTAAGTATAATATTAATATACTTGGTTTCATACATTATTCAATTTATTTTTAATATTCCGTATTAGATTTAACACTTTTTTTAGCGTTCGAGGGAAAAAAAAATTATACAATTTTATTCACATAGATTATTTTAATCAGATCAATTTGGATTCTTTCTTTTCATAATTTGTACTGGTTTGTTGGGTGGTTTAGTTGTCTGTATAGATATTATATGTCTCTCTGCTGTGGTTGCATGTTTGTTGTGTCGTGTGGAATTGCAGATTTGAACAACAGGGCGCGGATTATTCTTTATTACAATATATCTCGACTCTCTCTCTCTCGATTACTTCTGGCAGGCATATTAATTTACTTCTTTATACTTCTGGCCCTTACTCTCATGTTTTCAACTAGGAAAATGGTGAACCCTGTTTATCATCATATTATCATTCACTAGACCCTAACTTCTTTTTAGACTCTTGTCTGAGATATCACATATGGCTGAAGAATTCATCACTCTAAACTATCGATTATTTATTTTTTATGTTAATCCATGAACTACAATCATTAATTTTCATAATATCTAGTAACTCTCACCTGTATAACGTATCGAGAAATTATCGAATCTTCCTATAACTTCGATGTTATTCATGGCTTAAAATATTTTTTCTTCTACTTATTAACAATAATCTGTGATTTTCAGCTATAATCTATATATTTATTCTCAGAACAGATTAATATTGCAATACTGTATTTTTGATATCTTACTAACTTATATTTCACAGAGACTGATTTATATATATATTCTCGTCATATCCAAAATACTGACGTCGGGGCACATTCTGGTATTGAAAATACTAGAAAATGTAGGTGTAGGTGCAGGTGTAGAACTTTGAAGTATTTAGATATAAGTATAGTTATTATCAGGGCTTTCTCTGCACTTACATTTCGTTATTTCTTATTCGAAACCCTGGATACATATAACTAAATTTAAGAAGAGACACCAAGTCAACCGGATCGCAAACCAAAAACCAAATTGTTGATTATTGTTACACTTGACCTATGTTTCTAATGAAGCCTAGTTTCCATTTATATCTCTTTGTAAATACATACTACTAAACATTTACTCCTAATCTGATAAATTGACTAACTATATATTTTTTATATATCTCTCTTATTTTATTATAATATTACTTTACTCTCTATAACAGCTATCTACTTTTGCTTTATCATATTATTATATGCGTTTTATTTTTCTGGCATTTTTCTTTGATCGAGCTATGATTTGGGAGCTTGCGTCATTACTATCTACGTATACTATAGCTATTTAAATTGGAATGACTGTTTATTGAACTTTAACTTTGGATTAGTAACTAGCATTATATTATTTATATATTATTATTTATATTTTTAATATATATATATGTCGTCGTATTATTTATTTAGTCCAGTAATAATAGTTATAGTTATAGGAGCTTGTAAATCGTTGAAGTATGGTGTAAGGACAGTGATTCATATTATCCCTTCATTACGATATATATATATATTAATATTTTCTAATATCTTCTACTTTACTAATGACATATTAGGTTATCTAGTATCTATAATATCTAGTGCTTAGCTCACTCCCTATTAATACGGCCATTATCTAAGGCATCTAGATACTAAGTTAGCTGGTATTATCGTGAGGGTAGTTAGGATAAAAAATCTAATCTTAAGTATAATTTTTATTATATATACTTAATCTAACTCTATTTTAGCTTATAAATTTATATTTATTTACAGATATATATAGTATAATATAGATATAAATTATATATATATTATTTATTATATATATAATATATTTAATACATTTAATAGAAATAATTGCAGGGATACTCTTCGTCGAGCAAAGCGGCGCTTTCATCAAAACTGAAAAGTATGCGCTTATTAGTACTATACTCTCTTGATTATCTCTCTACTTTAGATTAATTTAAAATCTTTCTGGCTCTTTGCAAATAAAACATCTCTAATCTAACTTCTTAATTGTACTATTTAACTCCTACTTATTCGATTTATCTGATTTAGGTTTCTGTATTGCTAATAATTCTCCAAACTGAAAAGACTAATGCTTACCTTATATATACAGCTTCTTCATATTTTCACCTTCATATACTCAACCCCAGAATCAGTAATTCTGGTAGTTCACATTCACTTACAATACTCCTCCTTACCTTTTTTCATCTCAGTTTTTCACAGGTGTCCCATGTAAGCTTCATTTTATGCCTGTGAATTACTTTATTAGATCGGGTTGCAATGGGCAACTCACGCTGATTAATATTATCATATGAACTGTTAGGAATGAGGGCGGAATGGCCCGAATGCGCATTCCTACTCCCTATTTATATTATTACGATAGTTTTATTGAGTGAGATGATGTAACGTGTTGAGCAAAAATACTGCATTAACTTAGTTGAAAACTACCTCTCCTCCTCTGTATCTCAAATAATATTTTACTAATAACTTAGGTTCCTTCGGTGTTTGACAGCATGTTAACTTAATTTAGTCAACCAATTCGCGAAAAAAGGAATAGCCGCTCTGATTTTACTTCTAACTATCTCGCTACTATATAGTATGTACACTAGATTCTTTGTTAAATACTCATTCTCGTATCAGTCTCATTTCTTAGATATCATCTGGAATCTCATTCACTTCTTTTCTCCGATCGCCAGTACGTAGTTCGAGTGATCACTCGTAGGTTCATACTCATGGCGATTACTTTCACCAATCTAACTGTATTATTTATATTATTAGTGTTTTTCTCACTACAGATATTCTTCAGTAGTATATATATATTACATTACTTAGGGTAAGTCATCACGTTGCTGATGCGTGGCGCTTGAACATATCCAAGGGGCACTCTATAGAGGTTGCATCCAGGTCACTTTGGCAATTTCGTTTTCCTACCTTGTACAGTACAGCTATAGCTTCAATATGCTCTTTGCTTATGTGTCTATTCCTCTCCAACTCCCTTATACTCTTTGCTTTTGGGGCTAGGGTGAGGTCTTGTTTCTTTCAAATTGCTTAATATCGTCTGTTGTTGATGGGCGATACAGTTTATTAATAGTCAATTGGGGTCAAATGGCTTCTTTACTTCGAATGGAAGTAGGCTGTTTGGTCCACTTTTGGCCCTTCTAGGGTTCTCATATCTTTTTATCTCATCCTCATTTTACTTTAATCCTTACATTATTTTTTTCATTTTAATAACGCTTCCTTTTCATACACTGAGATAGCTTATCTATAACTAGTTACATTGGTAACACTACCGTTGAGGTCTGAGGTGAGCATCTGGAACGCAGAGGAACCCTTACCTATTTAGCTTCTATATCGCCATCATGTTTCGGACACCTATCAGATACTACACATGCCCTTACATACTCTCTAAGAAGCTTTTTTCAACTCATCTTCCTGGAGGCTTTCTTAAAAGCTGATTAGGGCATGATAAGTTATTAAGGGTCTCGGGGAATAGTTAGGATCATGTGTGTCAATACCACTTTATAATACAGTTCGAGGGTTTCTGGTTCTCTAATATCCAATCTTTGGAAGTTTGCAACTCGTATATTATGTGAGAGAGATACTTCACATTGTGTACGTTGCAAAATGCGCAGACTATAATCTTCTCTTTTGTTCATAGAATTCCTTCCATCTCTCTAAGAGAACTTAACCCCTTCCTTCATTAGACTGGAATTCAATACCCAAACTTCTCAGCTAGTAGAATAACAATTTTGTTCAATGATGATACGTCTATTAGCAGGCTTCGAGCTGTTTCTTCTTATCTCTTGTTCTCGAGAATATATCTTTAAATCTCGAAGGCAAGGGTAATTTATAAGTGTTCCTGCTTTTATTGACAATTTAGAATAATCTAAATCAATTGTTCTCAATATGAAAACACATCATCACGCAGAGCAGGTTGCATATGGAAGAAGCTCGGCTTCGAATCGCGAATTACAATGTAAGTCAGGTGTTATGTGATTCCGTTGGAAGTCGTTCAAAGGTGTGTGAGAAATACTTGTTATTAGCTTATCTGTATATACTCCCTCTCATACAGAGTCACTAATTTTGCATAACTTTGTTGACTCAAATTGTTCTGATCGCTTTACTATTTTGCAAAGCTTATACGCAAACTCCAAACTCGGACCAGGGTCTTCATTGAAAATTACCCCGCCCTTGGTGAATCGGTAGCTCCCTGACGCCCACTCAAGTTTTTAAAATTAACTCTGGGGGGTGGGCTTTGGGTACTCACGCGGCTCGCGACTTGCACTCCCTCTTTGTTTGAAAATATGGCGGGGACTCTCGATCCAACTGACTCTGTCCAAACTTAACACAGGAGTGCCCCGACTCCGGAGACTTCACGAGACCTTCACACCCATGCTATCATAACTGAGGTTAATCTGCTACAAAATCATTCAATTTTGATCTTCTCATTATTAAAATTCACGCATTGTTTTGCTTAAGGAATGTTAAACTCAACTCTATTAACTTATTATTTATTATAATTATTATTATTATTTGCTCGGATTTTACTTAATTTTTAATTTTCATAACTCAAAATCTATCCATTTATCTATCTTTCTTCATTTAAAGGGTTAGACAATGTACTCTAGGATAGAAAATGAAAAGTAAGAGATCTATATGACATATATATATTATATTAGTTTTAATGATTTAAAAGCTGCTATTGTGCTCGTGATTGCTCTGCTGTGTGTTTGTGCTTTGTTTTTAATTTTTCTATTAGAGTGTTGTTTTTAATTTTGCTTTAAGTGATTAGTATTTTTAATGTCATATTAGTTTAGAGGTTTTAATTATTTATAAATACTCGAAATAAGCGCTTTTAAGAAGACTTAGATGAAAACATAGCCTAATCTCTCGAACAAGCCGAAATTTTAAGATAAGTTTTAGTGTTTTACCTTTTTAACTTGCAAGTTTTTTCGTAATTAATTTATTCATTAATGCAGCTTTTAGCCTTTTTTTAAAGTTTAATTAGGATTATTGGTATCCGGTTTTTTTGGGGGGGTTAAATTTAGTTCGTAAGTTAGTGAAGCTGTGCGAGTGTGTGTATGTGACTTTAAGTTAGGTATTTATTTATTTTACATATTTATGGGATTACTGATTTAGTTGGTTTTGTCTCTATAATAATAATAATCTAAATTTTAATAATTTTTTATTTTTAAGGTTTCAGTGCGTTTTTTTCTTTCTTTATCTTTTTTGTACCGTGTGTGTGTGTGTGTTTTGTTGTGTGGGCGCTGTTTTATTTTAATAAAAACCCAATTCGTGTGGTTTTTTGGTGGCGTGTTGTTCGATTGTGTGTGTTGTTTGTGAGGCTGTCTGATTGAATGACTGGACAGAGAAGAGGTAGGGGTGGGGGCAGGCTGGGGTTTTCTATTGACTTCGCCAACGTTCGTGGCCTGAAAGCTTATCATGAATCTGTGGAAGGACAGGGCACTATCTCATACCTAACATTTTACTTCTGTCCATGAGCCCAGCTCCAGGGATTCTTTTTTGTCAAATAACTTATATATCTTCCAACTATACCTTTTCTACAATTTCAGACTAAATGGTGGAGTCTGTGGCTATATAAACATTAACGACATCCTGTAATCACGTCTTGAGAATCTTGGAAATCTCCTAATGTTCGGACAATGTTCTATGGCTTAAAATCTTCTTCCTATTACTACCATTTATCTTGTGTTTCTGTTACTGCTCCCCTAACGGAACAGATTTCATCCTCCTTTTTGAATATCTTACTAACTACTTCTCACGAGACTGTTACTTTTCTCATCCAAATGCCGAGATCATCTATTTAGGTGATTTTTCAACGTACATCACACTGAGTGATTTGGCTCCTCTTATACTGCTGCAGGAGGTGGGAGGAAGGCCAAAACATTCAGTATTCTAACGATCTGAAACAGTTTTAAATTAAAAAGAAACCTAACACAACATACGCAGATCGTCCTAACCAATTCTTGAACACGCTTGATTTATGTTTTCATCACTACCTTCTGCCGATATAAATAACCACTTTTCCTCCACGGTAACCTGACCACAATCTTCGGTAGCTCTTTATTTAAAAGCTTTTTCTGCGCAGCAGCTCCACCAATGCCCAAAGTACTTTCGGCACTTTAATCGGGCTAATTGGGGGCGTTGCGTCGTTTTCTTTGGAAACTATGCTTGGAGTGAATCTTGCTTTGACTCGGAGGAAGCTTCGGTCACCGCTGAAAAGGTAGGGCCCGTAATCGTCGAGGGTATGAGCGGTTTCATTCCATCTTCACTAAATCTTTTTCTCCAAAATCCATGGTTCGAATGGAGAATGTTCTCGCTACATTCAGGAGAGAGACATTGCCCTTCGGTGTGGAAAAATCGTTCTCCTATCACTCTTATATTTCTTTTCTGCTCGGAATCGTTGCAGAGCTATATTCGACAGGGCTACGCGCGCTTTCACTAAAAGAAAGTGCGACTAACCTACTTGGCTCTCCAACTGATAAAATTTCTGGCCTCTGTTGCAAAAAACATCTCTACAACTTTTGTAAATCTGCTGCCTTTCCTCCACTTATTCGTTCTGACGGTTCTGTTAGCTAACTCTCACTACTGAAAAGGCTATATCTTGCCTCGCTTTTTTTCAATCTAAATTCTACCTGGACGATTCCGGCATCCGTCTCCTCTGCTTCTTCTCCTCTCAGGTTTCCTATGCCTCTTCCCGCGATGCATGATCGGGTGCAATGGGATTTCTGAGATCTATGAGTGGTCAGGAAGGCTAGTGGCCGATGGCCATTCCCTCCCCGTGTTTTTGACGGGAGTGTGCTCCGAGCTGGCCCCTGTTCTCGTTCAACTCTACTCTCTATGCCTTAATGATAATAACAATTTCCCTCAGTGCTGGAAGGCGCAATATGTCCAACCAATCCGAAAAAGGGCAGCGCTCTGATCCTTCCAAACTATCGTCTATAGCTCTCACATTGTATTCTATCTAGAATCTTTGAGAACTCTTCTTAACTCTCATTTCCTGGATCATCTGAGTCTCATCCTTCTTTTCAGATCATTCAGTATGGCTTTCGACGCTCGAGGTCAACTGGTGACATACTAATCTATCTTGAATTAAGCTTAATGGTCTTCTGCCCTTAGGGACCTCATGGGGAGTCTTGTGGTGGTGGCAACTCGATATATCAAAGGCTTTTGATCGAGTATGGCATGCGCCGCTACTCTCTAAGCTCCTTCCTTTGGTTTCCTCCTTGTCTTTGCTTACTTATTCCAGTTTTCTCTCTGGTCGCTCCATATCAGCAATCGTTGATGGCTTTGCTTATTCTTTCCTCCTTTCCTGTCAATTGTGGTGTCCTGCAAGGTTCTGTTTTATCTCCCAACTTTATTCTTACTTTTCTCAGTTGTCTCCTCAGCTGTATTCTAACTCTGTTTACTCTTATGCCGAGAAATTCAACTCTCCTCTTCCACTCATTTTCAAATCTGCTCCCTGCTTTTGCATCTAGAGTTGCTCTCGTCTTCAGCTTTCCGATTCTATTCTGCCGACTGGTGGGATTTCCCGGTGGGGCCGCCACAACTTTGTGAAATTTAACTCTTTGAAAACTCCAACTTCTTCACATCCCGCCTCAAAAACAACAACCAATTTCGTTTTTTTTTCAACGCAGCTTTACCGTTGGACTGTTGACAACATAAACATTCTGTGCTGAACATAAACAAAACAATTATCTTGCGACATTTGGCATATTACAGTGGTTGCTAATGGTGGCCTCAAAGAAACTGGGAGTTCTTTCAGGTTGCGGGAATTTTTTTTCGTTTCTGCACAGCTACTCCCAGTTATATATAGGGCCTTATTCGCCCTTTGTTTTGGAGTAATGTTCACACAGGTGGGGGGCTCTAGTTCCAATCTTGTATTGGATAGGGAAGACGAAGGCTAAAAGAATCAATAACTGTCCCCGTACTTTTCTAACTCTCTTGAACCCTCATCTATCTCCTGCGACGTGAACGTTGGCCGCACTATCTCTTTTTCTTAGGTACTACAACGTAGATGCTCAGAGGAGATTGGTCACTCGCATTCCACTCCATTGCGTCGCCCTCGCAATACAAGGGGGGTGCCATGCTCTCGCATGAAATTTGCGCGATCATTGAAACTGGCAGCCTCGTTCGGTGCGCTGGTGCCTCCTTCTGTCCAGCCACCTTATGCTTCTGTGCGAACTCCTTGCCATGCTTCTGTTTTTCCTACTGGTATTTAATTTTCCTCTCTTTAAAACCTCACGTGCTGCGCACACTGAAGAGATTTGCGTAGGCATAGATTGGGTGGGCTTTTCCTGTAATTTTATTCTGCCCCCTCCCCTATTTGAAAAGGGCTCAGCCCGTGAGTGGTGGTAATCTGTAAAAAAAAAAAAAAAATAAAAAAAATAAAGAGCAAATTAGCATTTTAGAGAAAGGGAGAGGAAGAAAACGTCAGGGTACGGAGTATGACAGGATGTGTAAATCACGAGCAAATTTAATTTTAATTAAAAAATGAGATAAGGCATGAAAAATTTGCCAAAAGTTTTTTAATGGAGAAGGTATAATTTTTTTTTTTTAATATTGTTAGAAAGAAAATTTTACTTAAAAAAGACTTAATAAAAAGAGATTAAGAAAATGATCATGGAAAGAGGAGAATTATTCTCGGATAAATTTAAAAAAGCGTTTAATGATAGATCTTGTTAATCTCACATTGAGAATGCATTTAAAAAAAACTATTGAACGGAAGTTTGCGAATTGTTTACTGCTACGGAAGTTAAAGAAATAATTAATAAAATTGAATCCAACCTTAGGTCCGGATGGGAAACATTTATATCAGTTGAAATTTTGGACGGAAAAATCGAACATAGCGAAATTCATGAATGAATGTATGACGCACATTCATTTTCCATTGGACTTGTTGGAGGACACGAAAACGCCGTTCATAAAGGATAAATACGGAGATTGTTGGAATCCAATAATTGTAGACCTGTGATGATGTCGTCTGTTTTTTCAGTTGTTTGAAGTAAGAATTTTATTAAAACTAGGCTAAGAATAGTGTGAGGCTTTTGATTTTACGTTTCGATTTTTTTTTGTAAAAAAAAGCTTTTCTTTTTTAAATTATTTTTCTTCACTAATTTTATTAAAGGAAAATTCTTTCAGACGTATGAATTTATTAATTCAAATATTTAGTATAATAATAATAATTTTTCAGACGTATGAATTTAATTCAAATATTTAGTATAACAACAACAACAATAATAATAAATAATAATAATAATAATAATAATAATAATAATAATAATAATAATAATAATCTTTATTTTTAAACAATTTTATTATAGTCAATAAATTATTCGAGTAAATTGTTACACGTCACAGCTCGCGCGCATTAGAAGAGAGCGGTCTGCAATGTATCCACCCTATGGTATTGTATTAATTAATGAACAAATATCTATGAAAAATCTTATATTAAGTAACTTCAATCCTCTAATAAAATTACTAAATATCCTAAATTATATAATATATAATATAATATATATATATATATATATTATATATATATATATATATATACTATATATAATATATAATATATATATATATATTAAAATAATTTTGCTTCAGTACGTTAATTATAAATTTGTTGGAACGATTTATGCATGTCTAGCAACATTTCAGTACGTTTTATGTTCAAGTAATTTTTTATTGCCTGCTTATCTAAAAAATTGCCTTATTTTTAATATTTTTGTTTTGAAATATGTTGCTTTTTTCTGAAAATAAGCGTGAATTGCTAAATTTGCTTGGGAGGCTTATCTTCTACTTTAGCCAGCATTCTACCATGCAGCCATTTATTTCATTTAGGTTACCTTAAATCATGGCTTAAACAATCCAAAGAATTATCCAAATATGCCGCCAGGAGATTAAATATTATTTGAAATATTTTTCATTAACATTATTTTTATCATATTTAATATTTATTACTGTTATTGTCATTCCTCCCGATACTTTTTTGGTAACTTTTGTTTTATTATTATTATTATTATTATTATTATTATTATTATTATTATTATTATTATATTTATTATTCCCCTCATGAAAGTCGATTCATTGATAAAACCCGTGAAGTGGATTTGGACTTATCAACTTCCACCTTTTCTCAGCTGAAGTCACAAAATATCACCTAGTACTTCCAAAGGGAGCAACCAGAAAGGAACAACACAATTAGATTTTTCTTTTCCAAACATATTTTTCAGAATTGAAGAATATAGTCCTTCAGAAATCCCTTTGGAGTTTGCTGCCATTCAAATTAAAGCCTTGAATTATTTGCAAAAGAAACGAAGGATTCTTTGCCCTAATGGTGAGGGGGGAATAAAGTAGTCTGAAGTGGACTACGAAATTCAAACGTTATTGCCCTATGCAACAATTAAAATGTAGGGGTCGGCATTGTATAAAGTCTACAGCTCATGCTGCCGTCCAGGAGTCCATAAACTTGAATAGAAAAGGGCAAAGTAAGCTTGATGTTATCGATCTCAGAGTAGCGATTTGAGCACTCAGTATGGGTGTTGTATATACAACCCTGCGTAAATCATGGCTCAGAATCGAGAGCTATTTTGCCCATCTCGACCGGAAACCAAAGGACTGAGAAACATGGTCTTCTAAAGTGACCTAAGAGAAGGAAGAGAAAAACTTTAGTGAACAAATGGAAAAAGATCATGTTAGTTTAAATGAAAGGTTGAAAATCCTTCCTGGTAGTAGATGAAAAAGATTGAATATCTGAAGACAGAATACTTCCAATTCTCTAAATTTCCAAAATAAAAAAAGGCATAGTACAACTGAAGATATAATAGATGTGTTGTATGGCTCCACAGAAAAATAAAACAATGTGCCTTATACAACCTAAATATAAGAAACAATTTTGAATATTTCAGATGAGTGGTTTATAATTTTCATCTAAAATAACCCATCAACTCTTGTGATCTTGACGAAAAATGATAATTTATATGCATATAGCTCCAAATTATAATAAACAATGATTAGATTATCAATTGACAATTGACATGCCCTTCGAGTATGATGATGGGATATTGAGTTACCACATATCAATTTGGCACTTCATCAAAATCCTACTTAAAATTAAAGATTTGGTGTTTTCTCATAATTTTTTTTTCTCTATAAGCATATTTAGTATAATAAAACCTCATGTAATAAAAGTTTAATATAATATGTTTGAGTTCTTGTATTTAGTCGAGATATGTGCAATAAAAAATAATTGCCAGAATGAGTAAATTAGTTAAATTCAAAAATATATTTATATTATAATATTATATTCAGTAGTCCTGAGGAAGTGACTCGAGAAAGAGCAGAAAGCTGTGACGCAATTGTTATTTATATTTGTTATCATTTTATTGTGATTAGCTATATACACTATAGATTTAATAATTATATTATATAACTATATTAAATATTATTATCTTGTATACTTATCATTTTCTACTCATATTCCAGGGGGAAGTGTATATATCATTATAATTATTAATTCTACGACTATCATGTAGATCAACTTTATATATATAATTATATATTAATTATTAATTAAGATATATATTAATATTATACTATTATATATAATATATAATTATATATTTTAATTATATAATATTATACTATAATAATATATATATAATAATATATAATAAGTATATATATAGTATATAAATATATTAGTATATATATATAAGAAATATATATATATAGATATAATATATATATATAATAATTAAGTAATAATATAATATATATTAAGTAAATATATAATTATAATATATATATAGTATATATTATATATATTATATATATAATATATTAATATACTATATTAATATATTATATATTAGAAATTATAATTATATTATATAATATATTAATATATAATATTATATATCATATAAAATTATATACTTATATATAGCTATATATATATTATTATTATATATATATTTATATTTAAATATTCATATATTATATATATTAGTATATAATATAGTTAAGTATTAATATATATATATAAAATATTATATATATAATATATTATTGAATATAGTAGTAGTAATTATATTATAAGTATATTAATTAATATTAACTATATTATATATATTATTATAATATATATATATATAATATATACTATATATTATAATATAATTATAATGATGTATATATGTATAATTATAATATTTAGTTTGATTTGGTGTTAAAACATATGTATTTTTAGTGCTTATATTATATATATATATTTTGTAGTATGCCTATATATATATACTCAAGACTGAGATTATAATTAATCAAGAAGTCCTCTCGATTTGCAGTAGCTTATTAAATCGATATAGTACTAATTTATAAGATTTAATTCGAGTTTAAAAGCATCTCAATGAAATTGTAACAATTTAATACTAATAAACTCAAATCTTAATTTATATAATTCTAAAAATAAAAAAGAAAAATATCTGTAGTCAAACTGTTCGACTGGCAACTAATAGATTTCAATAGTTCCATTCCCTGGTATAATATCCAACATTAAACAGGTTTAGCAACGGTTCTATATTAAATATGAGCCATTTAGGTTGCAATATTACGTCGTATAAGCTGGTTTGAATTACAGCTGTCAGTTACAAGCTAACACGTGTGTTGAATCTTTAGAAAAAATGACTTTATATCCGTCGCTCCCCTCTCCGTCCGGCTCCACTCCCATCTCCCAGTCCCATCCACTCAGTCGCGCTATTTTTGTGATACTCTGTGGAGCTTTGATGCTGTTAAGAAAAAGCGGGCGAGAGCACTCGGTTGCTGTCTTATTCCAACCAGTCTCCCGACAACTTTCATTGCTCTGTTATGTTCTAGTACCTCATCGCAAGCTAGTGCACAAAACGGTATGTTATAAATTTCTTTTGTTTCGTCTTGAAATTAAAGAAACGAAATTAATAAAACTGTACATACTCAATAGTAAATTACACACCAAGCAACACGACCACGCAGCGTGGCACAGAGCAATAAATGTCAAAATCGCTAAAACAATCATTTTTTTCTATCTTAAAACCAGGTATCAAGCAAAATATTAATTTTTCTCAATACACGTTAAGAAAATTTATTTTATCTCTTAAAAATACCTTTTCAACAAGAAAAAAATTGAACGATCTTTTAGATGTCGACAGAGCTAGCCAGCACTTGTTGTTTGATACTGGAAACGCTGAGTGAAGGTGGCGTACATAGCATACTATTGATGACTTCACATAGTTCTATACGATCACAAGCCTGTGAGAGCATAGGAGAAATATCTAGCTACTAATGTATTATAGAAAGGATAATTATTACAAATCGCCACTGCTCATTCTATCATATTAGCATATTATCTTCTGAACAACTTGAGAAAATTGAAGAGTCGCTTACGGTAATGCTCCCAGCCTATTTATAGAAAAACACAATACACAGTTACTTGAGAAACACTAAAAATATAAATTTTGAAATATAAAAGACATATAAAGACGTGTGAAAGAACGCGAGTCGAATTTTGTAAAAATAAGGTTTTGAATATAGAACAAACTCGAATTATTATCATATATTCTGACTTTAATGAGTTATTGTATATTAGTGTTTTCTATTAAAGTTAAAATCAGTATTAAATATATACCTTTAACCAAAAAATTTAATTGTCTCTACTTATGACGTTTAAAACGCTACGTTGAAATGTAAATGACAGCGTTTAAAACGTTACTACTGTAGCGTTAAATATATAATAGGTATCAAAGTGTAATATTGTCATCTGAAATACAACATAAATACCGTGGTGTATAATACATTATAAAAAGAAAAAAAAAAGAACGTGAGATCAGATACGTTGAAATGATATTCAATTTGTACTTATGTGATTTTTTAAACCAACGTTTAAATCTTTATTTTTCGTATATATGTTGTTATCATTAGACAAAACTTTTCTCTCGTTTTTATATCACAGTATATTGATCAATTTTCTTACCAACTATGTTTAGTAACTTGATTTGTTCTTACAACGTATAATTACGCCTTACGGTTGTTGCTAACCCTAGTGTTTTCCATTTATGACATGCGATATATAAATACATCGCACGCACAAAGCACTTAGTCACTTTGAATGAGGTGAATACAAACAGGGTTTAACTGTTTTAAGATGGGGTTGAGAAACATACGTGCCGGATTTATGATTGGATGTAAATGCTATGATCTGAGCTTTGGTTGCTCGAAAGGATTATTGTACAAGCTGTTTTAAGCGCACTCATAGCATAAGAAAGATGTATTATGGTCAAGTGACAGCGAATTAAGACGTATCTACACGTTATGAGTTGTATAGGTTTCATAGTACAGCGTTAGATTAAACGCCTTATAATAGATAAAGGAGAATTGATAATAAAGTGTAAAGGGGATTTAATCATACGTGCTTCACGCACAGATGGGACTAAATAGAAAATAAAGAAAAATATCTTAAATGAAAAGAAATACTAAAAATAATAGTCATAAAACTATATATAAAAAAAAAATAATCATAATATATAAACAAATAATATATACTATAAAAAACAAATAAGTATATAATTAAATTAAATAATTAAATAATAAATAATAATGATATAATAATTTAAATAAGTTATATAGAAATAATTATTAATATATAATAGATAATATTTATATTATAATTGATATGATTATTTTATTTATAAAATTATAATTTATTCAAGATATTGATTTAGATCTAAGAAATACAATCATTGAGATTGAAAATGCCCTAGGTAAGAGACAAACGATATTACTTGGAACTATTACAAAATAGATCGAAATAAGTGTTCTTGATATATGGGTTCAATAATATTATATTTCTAACAGTGATCAAGAAATATTTTAATTTAAAAGAGATTGAAAAAGCATCGAAATAATAATAATAATATACATCCATACTGTCGGAAAAATTATGTAAGGGGAAAAAATCTAATTAATATTATTTCATAATTGCCTTCATAATATAATAATGATATATTAATAATAATAATAATACTAAATAATAATAAATAATAATAAATACAAAAATTATATAAATATATAATAATATTAAAGTATTAAACAATAATTCATGATATAAAATAATTAATAATATATAAGTAAATAATAATGATAATATGTAATTATATAAATTAATTAAGTTAATAATTAATTAATTATGCCTCTTTAAAATCTTCTTAACAATTTTGTAATTAAAATAATATAAAGTAAAAACAATCAAAGTGTAATAAAAAATAATTTATTTCTATAAGAATTAAATAAATAATAATTAAATTACTTTAGCATATAAATGATTATATCCACTTACTAAGTTAAAACAATTAGGAAACATATAAATAAATAAAATAATTTAAATACATAATTAATAAGATAATAATCTAAAATATAATTAAATAATATGATAATAATTATATTAAATACATCCTTAAATATATCACAATATAAATATAATAATATATATAAAATAGATAATTACATAATAATAATAGTATAACTACTATATATAAATATAATTAAATAAATATATTCATTATAAAATATAATATAATAATAATAATAATTAGATAATAATAATAATATAATAATTAAAAATAATTAATAATAAATATTAAATTAATATATAATTAATAATAAATAATTATAATAATAATAATATAATAATACAAAATAATTAAATAAATAATAATATAATAATTAATATATAACTAAATTATTACTAATATATATATAATAACAAGTGATTAAAAAAAATCGATTCAATAAAGAAATTAAGTAGAAATAATTAAATAATAATTGAACATTATAAATTAAATATAATATATATTATAAATAAATAAATATACGTTTATAAAATATAGAGATTTATATTGTAAAGTAAGTTCAATCATAGTTGTTCAATCTCTCGTGTTCAGTATAAGAATCATAAAATTTATATCAGAAAGAAGATATATAAATAATTTTACATTTTTAATAAAATGATTCGATCTTCGTCTAAGACTATTGCATATTATTAATCAAATTAGAAATCACACATTTATAGAGTTAACTGTCTGGAATATTTTTATTTATCTAGAGAGGATAGATATTAATTGAAATATTCGTAATTTATTTTTCAACAAGAATAATAAAATTAACGATAATATAAAAAATAAAATGCATTAATTTCTTATATATCTAGCGACTATATTCTAATTGCTAATATCTGTATTGTTACTTGTTTTCTAAGATGAAAAATAAATATATTTAACAATGTTTAGCATTAGAGTGAATTTTATACTGTGTATGAGCGGATACTACCTATAATAAAGGTTATCTTATCTACTCTCACTCACTTCACACACTCCGTCTGCGCGACCAAGAGTATCATCACGACTGATAGAGTAGAAATCATATACTATTCAAATTTAATATTCTCTGTATTTATGTTCGTGTGGCATCTATATAAAATATAGTTGCTTTCTTATAATACTAATTTGGGTAGTTCACCTTATCAGAGTTTCTGTTGATTTCTAGAGATATGAGATAATGAGAAATATAAAGTGAAGAGGAGTTTATTGTTTGCGAAGATATTATACTACAGGAAGTATAATTAAATATATTATAATAGATAGAGTAATTGTGTATATTGTTTAATTATAGTTTCACTGGAGAAGAGACATAATTTATAAAAATGTTTACCCATTAGCGTATAAAAAATGTCCTTCAGATTTTTATAGTTATTATATTGTTTTTAGAGTAATTTGTTTATGATGTTGAATAATATGTTTTTTAGATTGAAATAAAGATTATTGATTAGCTATAGCATATTGTTTGTATTGTGTGTTATAATCTGATCATTCTCATTACGACAATGGATACAAATATGTATGAATTGAACTAAAAGTTAAATCCATAGACGAAGAAGTTAAAACTTTATTGATTACTTTAGACAACTTATAGACTACTTAAACCACTTATTTGGATCTCTAGTTGACATACTGACTAACACTATTAGGACTTACTAAAAATAAGTGCATATAAATAATATGCTAAAATCAATAATAATTATATTGAAATCTTGAACAAGAAACATATAATATAGTTAAATATATAATATAATCAAAATAAAAATTTAATTAAATAAAAAAAATTAAATATCAATAAAGATTATAATTATAATTATTAATTAATCATTATTATATATGTATAATTATATAAATAATATAAATAATTAATATAAATTAATTAATTATATGTATTATTATAAATATTATAAAGTTAATATCTATATAATTATATATTATATAATGTTATATATATTATTATAATATATCGTGAAATGAAATTTTTTTTTAATGGATAATATAATAGAATAAGGATTAGAAATAAAAGAGATTTATTTGTGAATTTAGAAATATTTTTATATTTATTATTTTTCATCGATCTTAATTTTCGATGGTATATGGGGGTGGTTTTTGTAATCTTGCTCTGTAGTATCATTGTTTATATAATTGGTGAATAATGTGAAATATAATATTTCTAAAAAGGTTCTTTGTAAGAGGTTTATAATAGATAAGTGGAGGTTCCAGCTCATGGTCAGATACCGTGCGAAACATCTTATTTGTTATCAAGACTTGTAAGATAGCGAAGGAGAACTGTAATCATAGGATGTTATAACCTTAGAATATGTTGCTTGAAAGAAGTACTGAAGGATGCTACGAGGTTAAGAGAATCTGATATCTAAAGGTAATTGATAGTCTAGTATTATGATGTGCAAAAGTGGGATATCAGAAATCCCTCAGGGCTGTTATACGCGTAGGCCTGCTATCGTGCATTCTTAAAGGATACTGGGCAGAAAGATTATTCCAAAATAAAGACAATGCGTGGTAAGAATGATATAAAAAAAGATTAATTGTACATATCTCAATGAGATGATTGCGAACTATGCTTATTCGTCGGGAGCCTTGATCTAAATGCAAATCAGGATCTTTATAATCATCATGATAGACTCTATTGCAATGAAAGAGAACGAGTTAGATGGAGAGTAGATGAGTAGAGATGTGAATGAGGATGAGGGAAGAGCAGAGAGAGCCAAGTATACACGATAGACGCTAACGAGAGCTACATGAGAAGACTGTACGCAGAGAAGCTAGCAAGATGATAGGCATGTATGAGCAAGCGGAGAGAGGTCCGAGAGAGCAATAGACACGTGTCGTGCAGTATGAGCGAGAGACATGTACGACATCGGTATGATCGCACACTTTCCCAGACATCACAACTATGCAGATAGTTGAGACATGTGCAACAGAACAGCTTGCGCAAGTTATCACCGTTACTGCCGTAACAACTGATCTATGTTATTAACAGTCGATTATACGGACTATCCACTTATACGAGTACAGCCCGCACTTCCGCATTCTCCGACTTCCCACTTATCGACTTAACGATCTGCTTCCATCATCCTAACATACCATTTTGAGAACACAAGAATGCTATATGATTGTTATATAAATGGTCACAGAAGAGTGCGAATACAGCACGTTACCTGTTCATTCTTTAGAGGCAGTACGGACTTAATTTCATGTAACTATTTAGTTATGTGTTATTACGACCTCATCTCTTTTAAAGATACCGAATTACTCATCACGCACAAGACAGTGGAGCCCTTTAGTAAGTGGGGGGAGTGACACAGAAAATAAAGAACTCGAAAAAAAAATCTCATGGGAGTAATTAAGGGTAGCGAATTGTATGATATTTTGATATTTCAGTTTTCTGAGTCATAATACGTGATGATAATGCTGGACTTTCCGACGCCGTATCTCTGCTTTGTTTTATAGAGATTCTCAATTGTCTATTGAGTGAAAGTCATGTATATGGCCTTCAGAAACTGTTGGTGCTATTCCAGCTAGGAAGGTTAGCTATATATAAAAAAAATAATTATCTATGGTAATAAAACACGTGGAGTTCTACAAAATCCGTGACAGACAATACTTACTGTGACTATTAACCTTTACATTGGAAGTAGCAGTTTTCCTCAATTTCGAACTTTGTTGTTATATATTTATAGCTTAATTTAATTTTTTACATGATTTTTTTTGTTTTTTAAAATTCCGTATGAATACTGTAGTTAAGAATATGGATAGGAGGTCAGAAAAAGTTTATATGTGTGTACATAGCTACGGAGATGAACGTTCTACTGTTTGCTGCCTATAATGTTTTGGTAGATTAATAAAGAAATGCATGATTTGATGTTTTAATTTGAACGAATAAGCCAAGAAAAAGGACAATGAGATATTAAGGGAAATTAGCAATGACAATAGTTATAAATATTAAGTTCAAAGCTCAAAGAAAAGGAAGGACAATCTGGGTTTGAAGCCATAAAGATTAAAGGTGAAATTACAATATTTAGGTATTTTGGGGGAAATGAATATCTAAACATTAAAAAGGGTGAAATAAGAGATGGGTCATATTGTTCTTTTATGAAAGAGCGTGAATGTTAAGTAGCAAGCACTGCTAGAGAAATATGAAATATGGAAAATTTATCTAGAAAGGTAAAATATAGTTTATTTCACTACATATTTGCTTCAACTGCCCTATTTGGGGGTGGGACGTGGACATCAACTCTAAGATAAAACGAGGGATTTAGATTTGGGAATGAAAGGCTTACGAGATATTTGTATAGATAAAGAGAAGGGATAAATGTGAGAATGAGAGATATGTGCTGATTTGAATGATATCCGGGGAAGAGAATCAAGGGGTACTACTAACATGCCTGAAGCTGTCAGCTTCCATTGAAAATTATTGTGAGGACAGGGTACCTTTTGCGCTTAAAAGTTGTAGAATGAAAGTGGTCAACATTCATGAAAGTCTGAAATTGTTGAATCAACTGAAAGCAGTTAACTGCTAACGTCAATTCGAAAATAGATAAAGATAAAGATAAAGATAAAGATAAAGATAAAGATAAAGATAAAGATAAAGATAAAGATAAAGATAAAGATAAAGATAAAGATAAGGATGAAAGAGTAAGAGAATTAAATAGTTAAAAATAAAAGATAAGCATGAAAACAAAGGAGAGATAAGATAAAGATAAAGATAAAGATAAAGATAAAGATAAAGATAAAGATAAAGAAAAGATAAGGAGAGTTGGAAAGTGAGAAACAGTTTATGTCACTTAGTCTTTGAGTCAAAATCCAAAATATGTATTGATGGAACAAGAGAACCCAAGATGTGAGATGTTTGGTTCAAACAATGATGGATAATATTCTTAAATGAACATCAAAAAAACGTTCTTTTTTAAATCTCCCCAATCAATCATTTTGATTTAAGATTTCTAAGATAGTTTGTTGATTACTATGAATTTAAAGGGCATTCAATATTATTATTATTATTATTATTATTATTATTATTATTATTATTATTATTATTATTATTATTATTATTATTATTATTATTATTATTATTATTATTATATTATATTATTATTATTTATTATTATTAATGTTATTATGATGTATTTATTATTATTATTATTGTAATTATTCTATTATTATTATTATTGTTATTATTATTATTATTATTATTATTATTATTATTATTATTATTATTATTATTATTATTATTATTATTATTATTATTATTATTATTATTATTATTATTATTATTATTATTTTTATTATTATTATTATTATTGTGAAATCAGAGAAAAGTTTGGAAGTGTCAAGGATAGATTCAAAGTTCTTATATAAAATACAGGTATGAGCAGTATTCGCTTAGTTAGAAGATTCGGAACTGGGACACTTTTTAGGAATCTGGAGCACATTCATAGCAACATGCAGGCAAACGCATACATACTATATTTTATATATATATATATAGTATATAAGTTATATTATATATATTATATCAAATAATATATAAATAATATATAATAATATATATATATATATTACAATATATATATATATAACTATTATATAATATAATTGTATATTGATATATATATATATTATTAACTATATATTTATATATATATATATATATAAATAAATAGTATATATATTATATTAAATAGTAAATAATATATATTATACTATATATTAATATATTATAAATTATTATATATATATATTACATATTATAAGTATAATACTATATATATATATATAATTATTAGAGGAAAGTACACAAAGTGTTTCTCACCTTCTTCTTTTCAATAATAAACTATATTGATGAGCAATCAATATTTTAATTATTGCTATTAATATATATTATATATATATATGGTATGATATTACTTAGTATAGTATTAGTATAAGTATAGTATATATATAATATTAATATTATATATATATATATATATATATATATTTATATATCATATAGTATAATATAAGTATAATGTAATATATAATGTTGTATATAATATATAATATAATATATAGTAAATTATATAATATAGTTAAGTTATATATTAATATATTATACATTTATATAATATATAATATTATATAATTGTTATACTTCCCAGATGGGTTTCGCCCTGTAGTTTGGACAGTAATCTTCTTCTTCTGGAGACGAGACTCTGATCTTAAGTACTCCAGGAAATATTTCTCTCGGCACAATGGTTCCGATACTAGTCTTTGAGTATACCCAGTAGGATTCAACTCCCTTGCGGTTCAGCGTGACTCTAGATCTCTTTATATTGGTGCCTGCAAAATCGTTCTCGGATCGAAACCCCCCAAGGACGCAGAGATTGCTCGTGCGCAGAGGGATCCATGCTTCTTTGGCGCTAAAGAATGCACGCTGGTTCAAGAGTATTCCAGCAAATAGGGAAAGGACGCTGGGTTGCTACCTGTCCCCTATAACACACGCGAAGTAAATCTCTCATTTGATATATTTAATTATATTGATTATTTTATTATGATTAGTATTAATTATATTTTGATTATTATTATTAGTTATTATTATTTTTATTATTTATTAGTTATTATATTATTAATTATATTATTATTATATTATTATTTATATTTTTATTATATTAATATTTATTATTATTATTAATATTATTATTATTGATTATTATTATATATATTTTATTATTATTAATGTATGTATTTTATTATTATTACTTATTAATTATTATTATTTATTATAATAAATTGATTATTTTATGTATATATTTATAATATTTAAATAATTTCTATATATATATATATAAATATATATAAATATATAATATATATTATTATATATATATATATAATATTATATATATATATATATATATTATATATCCACATATGTGGTTGCTTTCTCGTAGCGTAGATGAGGTCTGCAATAGTTTGGATGAAGACCCCAAGGCGGGGGATGAAGCTCAATTACCAGCCCAGATTTACAAACCTAAAAATCTCCCCAATCCATGTGAATTCATAGTCGTCAAGGAAGGAAGCCCTCACTCCTCGGGCCTAAAAAAAATGTCGAAGCCAACACTCCTTCATCCAGAAAAGAATATCTCCCCGTCCACGATTAGTATTCCATAATTGTCCTTTATATTTACCTAAATCATTTATGTAATCTATGTTTAACATCTGCAAACTAGTCACTCATTCATACTTTGTTTTATAATTTCTCTTAACAATTTGTAATCAATTAATTGCAGATTTAAAAATTATAGTAATATTCATAAGCCCCAACATGTATTTAAATGCTCGGGTCTCACCTTGTACAATAACTCTCATTGCTCTCATGCTCTATATTTATTTTGTGCGTGGCGAGTTGTGTTCGTTTATGCCCCCTTCCTCCTGCAGTGAATCAGAGTCACCACGGGCCTGCTCTGGTCGCTAGTATATCATAGCCTCCAAGGCTACCCGCCTCTCCCCCTCCATATCTTAACTTCCCTAAACTCTGATGATAAAAATAACTTAATTCATATGACTCGAAATATCCTTAAACGGTCTGACGATATACACTCTAACCCTGGCCAATCAAAGTATATCTGTTTCATCTGCAACAAACACATTACAAAAAACCACCCATCTATAAAATGTTCTCACTGCAATAGATGAATCCATAAAAGCAAAAGTTAATCTTTTGTGACACTGCCCCATCAAAATCACACATGGAATTGCTTCATTTGTAACCCAACTACATCTTCCCCACCACCTAGCAACTTAAACATAATAAATTAGGAATAAAAATCCTTCAAATTAAAATGGGGGCCAGGCCTTTGAGTACTCAGCAATTATGGGATGAGAAAACCGGGTGCTTTAAAAACTACTTTTGAAACGTTCTTTTTTGGGGACGTGGATGGCCTAGTGGTTAGAGCATCCGGTTATTGTTACCTCTGCGACGCGGAAGTCCAATGTTCGAATCCCGCTGATGGAGAGTAAAATCTCCTGTGACTCATTCATTTAAAACAACAAACAATGAGAAATTCTAGCACTCCTCTGCAAACACAATATTGACGCCCTAATAAAAGAAACACATACACCACAAAATACATCAAAAATGCCATTTTATGGATATGACTCTACTTACTCGGACACTCGACCAGAAAACCACATCCCATTACCCCTAATCAAAAACAACCTATCCTACCATAACACTATACCAGAAACTACTAACCTCTTAAATTACCCTATACTCAACATCTAATCATTTACTATCCTCATCAATTATACTTCCCACAACATATTTAACATATATATCCCCTTCCCGTATCTCAATATTGTCCGAACAACTACAAACCCAATTTAAATCCTATCAATACAATTAACAATCTAATAATAGGAGGCAACTTCAACGCCCATCACACAGCCTGGTACAGGAATCACCTCACAGATAACAAAGGAATTCACAGTCTCGATGAACTTGATTCCTTAAATATACTAAATTACAACATTCTCCCCACTCGAATTTCACCACAAACAAATCAAACCCAAACATCCCCAGTCATCACTCTCTCCTCTCCTTCTCTTTTCACCAACATAACATGGAACACAGAAATTGATCTCCCATCAGACCACGTCCCAATAATAATCACATATACAACAGCAAAAACACTCAACTCCAAAATAACTCCAACTTTTACAATCTACAAAAAAATC